>VDFB02344757.1:0-12224 GCA_007258455.2 Sequoia sempervirens
GTGGTGATGCTATGGTTGGTGTTCCCTAAGGCATGATATTCCCCAAGTAGTCCTCTCTTGGTTGTGATGTCATGTATGATGTTCCCTTAGGTGTGACCTTCATATTTTTAATTATAACCCCTTTGATTGTTACCTTTTGTGGTGATGTTATGGTGATATCCCATGAGGTTTTAACCTTGCAATATTCATCCCTCGTGACGTTAAACCTTGGCATATTTATCCCCTGTGACGTCAAACCTTGGCATATATGTCCCCCATGATGTTAAACCTTGGCACTTTTCCTCCACTCTTTTCATAAGAGTTGAACCTAGGGTAGTGTTCACATAGCATCTTGTGGCACTTTATCAAGGTTATCAAGGTACATAAATCTTTGTATGGCTATTATGGGCACACCTTGTAGACCTAGTGTGTGTTTTCAAATTTTTCCACCTTGTTATGGGCACACCTTATAGACCTAGTGTGTGTCTCTCATTTTACCTTGTCTTAGGGGTTGACTTAGCAAATATCAGACTTCACTAGCCCGTGTGTCTCTCAATTTGTGACTTGTTTAATAAATAGAATAATTTTCTATTGTATGAGTCATTCACATATTTTAACATGGCCACCTAGCACAATACAACTTGATTTCTAGTGAAGCCATGTGTTTTATGAGTGATGTATATGACTTATGTCCTCATGGAGCATTTTTTTATTTTATTCAATCGATGATGTTTGGTATTTGAGACAGTTTAAGAATTAGATCTCTTTGTCTTACTGACTCAAATTGTTTAGTACTAACATTGTGTTTTTATGTGTATCCTTTTATGTGTCTTCTATGTGTCTACATCATATTTGTACATCATTTTTTGTTTTCATTTCATTATCATCTTTATGTTCCATTGTGCCATGTGTTTTTATCATGTATGCTTCATTTTTTTGACATGTATGTTTGTGTATGTTGTCTTGCTACATATCATACATGTCTATGTTCCTTTTTTCTTATGTTTGATTGCCATGGGATCTTTGATCTTGGGGGTTTGATCAACCTCCCTTCATCCTTAGTCATCCTATATCTTCAACATTTGTGCATTCAAACCCATCTTGACACATATTTCTCTTGTTTAGTGTGAGTTTGAGCATAAGGTCATACTCTCACTAAAGTGGGGGCTAAATGTAGTGTCCAAAATTGTCACCTTAACAATTTCACATTATGTTTTGTCCCCCTAATTTATTGGACTTAGTTAATCTCTTAATTTTAAAAATTATGCATTCCACTTAGCCCAATTTTTACCATTTTCTAAAGGATTACAAGCATTGATTAAATGCATCTAATTGTTATTTTTCTCTAGACTAAGCATGTCTTGGAAATTTGGGCCAAGACCCATTTTCCCATGGGAAAACGGGCCCCCCTTCTTAGCTAGGACCCAATTTCAAATATGTTGTTGGCAACATTTTAACATCCAAAATTCAAATATCAAGTGTCAGATTTTAGAATCTAATTTTCTAGAAATTAGAAAAATTGCATATAAATACCTAATTATTTTATCATTTAAAATCTAACAGGCATTAGGAAAAAATTTATTGGAAAAAATATGATCAAGAGAACTATTGAGAAAGTCAACAACAACATTTCAAATAATTATAGTAGAAATTCAAGATCCAACATCATGTTAAAGTGTATGTGAGTTCATGTTGTCATATTATTGTTATTTTGTGAGGGCTAACCTTTGTTGTAGGTCTCTAAATCTTTCAAGAATTTAAACAAGCAAGATCCAAATTCTTGAGGTGACGTGCATGGCCTCAATCCTTCAAGGAAGCCATTGAAGATTGGTGAGTTCCAACACTTTGTGATTTCATCATTCCTTCCTTTCAATTATCATTCCTATCATTGACATTTTTCCATTGTGGAATTGAAAACAATTACACATGATTTGAATGAAGAAAGCCCCTAAAATGGCCCAACATCTCTTCTCTTTGTGAAAGTGTAGGTTATAGGTTTGAAGAGGATTGAGGAAATCTTGAAGGAAAATTATCCATTGTTGCATTTAAAGCCCTAAAATTTGTCAAGCTATGGAAACTCACGAATTGAATTTACTGATGTTATTCTGACAATTTTGCAATTGGGTTATCAAAAGCTCAAATCCAACATCAAAGAACTGCAAAATCAATTTTAGGACCCCTCATCAAAGACCCATTCCCCCATGGGAAAATAGTCTCTATGCACATTCTAGATCCAAATTTTGGTCACAGGTATGCATTGTTTGGCACTTACCAGATCCACTTGCAAATTACTATTTTAGTCAGTTCATCTTTGATATATTGCATTTTTCATATTAGGTCATATAGTTCAATTAAGTTAATCATTCCAAATCATTTCCAATTCATTTCTAGGACTCAAAAGGATTAGATCTAGGTCTGACTGGCTCACCTTTGAGGTTGAAAGTCAATCTATGCACCTTGTTGATTTGCATCGTAATGAAACCCTTGGATAAGTGGATTTGATACAAGGTTATTTGTATTTGGGACTTAGGATCTGCCATTTTTTAATATTTCAATACGGAATACCATTATTCCACTAACATCATATATTAGGAATAGGTAGGCACTACAAGTAAATACACAGTCAAAGTTCTTGATGATTGCTTGTTGGTACTAAAGAGTTTTAAATTGTGTACCTGGAAAGTAGAATACAATATGATTAAACTAACTAGAAAAAAAGAGATTATTGAGGTGGTACATGATGATGTGTTTGGCCTTGAGGATATCCCATCCAAGGGTAAGTCCCTATACTACTTTTCATTCACTAAAAAATAATCTAATTATATCTTGATACACTTTATTAGGCTTAAAATAGAGGTATTTATAAAATTTATGGAGTTCAAAGTTCTAGTTGAGAATGAGCCTAATGAGAAAATAAGGGTGTTTAGGATAGATAATGCTAGTGAATTCTACTTTAAATATTTTTATGAATTCTATAATAATTCTATAATTTTGAGGTAGAGAACTAACTCCTACACACCATAGTAAAATAGGGTTGAAAAAGGGTTAAAGGAATTTCGTTGATAAGTGTAGGAGTATGTTGAATATTCCAAGGCTATGATATGAATTTTGGATGGAGGTGATTTTCATTGTACTATACTTGACAGAAATGTCTCCTACACTTGCACTAAATGAAAGATGCCATAGGAAGTGTGGATTGGATAAAACTAATGGTGACAGACTTGTAGGTATCTAGCTATTTGATATATGTTTAAATTTCTAAGGAGAAGTCATAAAAGTGTGATTTTGAAGGATAAATATGGATTGCTATTAGCTACGTAGAAAATTTTAAAGGCTAGAAGCTTTGGAATAAAAAAAACGTGAAACCTATGTACTGAAGGAATGATGTGTTCAAGGAACTTGGTGTCAATCCCAAACTCAAATAGTGAAAGGAGACTAATATATTTGAGAAGCTACATTTTGAAGAAAAAATAGTGTAGTAGAATGTAATAGAAGTTAAAAATGTTGGAGAAGGAAATTTAGAGGAGAATTGAGAAAGAATATATTTTTATAGCTTTGAAAAGGATGAGATAGTATATATAGTAGAAAGATATTCACAAAAAACTATGAGAAGATTTGCAAGGTAAAAAAGATAACTTGATTTTTATGGTTTGCTATATTTATATTATTTATTTTGTCTAACTTTTACTAAAAATGAATGAATTTATATTGAGGTGGCTCTCTATTCTAAAGAGAAGAGGTCTTGAAATAATTTCATGGATGAAGAGATGCTAAGATTAAAAAAGTCTAAAATGTGCAATCGAGTTGATCTTACTAAGGATAGGGAATCTATTGGCTAAAAATGGGTATTCAAGAATAAGTTCAAAGTAGATGGGTCACTTAAGTGGTTCATGATCATGCAGTTGGTGGAAAAAGATTATTCCTAGGTTGAAGTAATAAAATTTGGTGAGATATTTTCCCCTGTTGATAAATGGAGACCCATTAGAATGTCATTGTGTATAGTTACCATACTTCATTATGATATTTAGTGCATGGATATCAAGGAAATATCCTTAAATTACAACATAGAGATATTTTTTTGATGGAAAAACCAAAATGATATAAGGTGAAGGGTAAAGAGAAGCTAGTTTGTAAGTTGAATATTTCTCTATATTGATTAAAGTAGTCCTCATATATGTGGAGAATTTTTTTTTAGATGTATAGATTAGAAATATATCTTGGAGGAAGAATTGATGATCATTATGTATGCTTTAGAAAAGGTAAATGATCACATCTTGATTATTATTTTATATTTTTATGATCGATATGAAATTTAATTGTATATTAACTTTGAAATGAAAGACTTAGAAGACACTAGACACATTCTTGGAATGGAGATATGTAGGAATAGGAGTAAACCAAAAAATGGCTAAATTATATGTAATATTGTAAGGGAGTCTTGTAGAAGTTTGGAATGTAGGCTTAAAAAACAAAAAAATTAAACTCTACTAGTTGGTGCATAGTTGATTGTGCAACAATGTTCCAAATCTATAGAGGATCTACAAGACATGAACAAATTTCCTTATGTAAGTGTGGAAGGAAGTCTCATGTATGTAGTGGTTTGTACAAGACCAAACAATACCTAAGTAATGGGATCTCTAAGTAAGTTCATGGAACAAAAAAGTTCATTGAACAAAAAGGGAGAAAGAATTGGACACATGTAAATACACATGTAACTTCATTTTAAGGATAATTTACCAAAAAACTTATAATTATTCAAAAAATGTGATGTTCTCACAAGTTCTAGTCATGTAAACATTTTTTCTAAATCCATAAAATTATCATTTTATGGATCTATAAGTGTAGTTTTCAAAAATATGATTTTTAATAGTTTAATTATTTCCTATATTTATTTTTTTTGTTTTTACTAAAAGTAGGTCATCAAAACTAATAAATTTGGTTGATTTCTCTACTGGTATTGGCCCTCATCAGGTCAAGAAGAAGGTGCATCACGAGGGTGGATGGTGACCACCCCCTCAAGGAGTTATGAAGATAAATACTAATGGATCTTCTAGGGGGAATCTTGGGCATGATGGCATCAGAGGAATTGGTAGAGATAGTAATGGAGGTGAGGTATTTTTCTTCTCTATTTGTAAGGGTCACCATTCTAATAATTTCATGGAGGCTCTGGCTATTTTTCATGCTATTGAAAGAGGTTGCTCTCTGGGATGGAAGAGGATTATTTGTGAATTTGATTCACATATTGTAGTTGATATCCAAAATGAGTAGATATTTGATGGTGTTAACTAGAAACTGGCTATGGTGATCAAATAGATTATGAATCTATTCAACTCTTTGGAATTTGTTTCCTTCTATCATATTCCTTGGGAATGGAATAGAGTGACTGATCTTCTAGAAAAGTGGGCTTCTAAGCATGTGGAGAGGTGGAATGTTGATGACTGGGGACTTTTATCCTCAGAATTCTTCATGTCCCTCAAAAAGATGATCATGGAAGACCTTCATATGTATTTGGTTACTTGGTTGGGTTCCTTTGGGGACTTTTTTTGTGGGGTTGTTGGTTGCTTTTATGGTATTTTTCCTATTGCTTTATAAATCTTCTTTGATTCAATAAATTTTTACCCTCATTTAAAAAAAAAAATATGACATATTATAGAAGAGATTCTATATTGAGATGTATTATTTTTTATTTTATTTTTTGATAAATAGTTAAGAAAAAAAGTGGCATATATATATATATATATTGATTTGACACCTGTGTGTGTGAAAAGTGTATCAATCTAAATGAAATTCAAACACATATCAATAAGACATTAAATCAGAAAATTTGAAAAAGAAAACAAAATAAGGAAACTGTTACTACAACTTCCCCGAAATCGTCTTATCTCTCTCTAACTCCAGCGTTTTGTTGTTTCCAATGGCTCTTAGATCAGCAGATCAAGCTCAACAAAATGAACAGCTGAAGAACGAGATTTTAAAATGCACACTATGCTAAATGCAAGGCTATGCTAAGATGAAAGTATTGCTGTGATGCTAAAAGGCTATGATTGCATAAGTTGATTGCATGTATAATCGTGCGTTTTTGTATATATGCGTAGGTAACCAAAGCTTGGATTTGTATCAGTATTTATAGAGTTTTAGAAAGGATTCGATTGGCTGATTTGATTAACGGCCCAAATTAAGCTTGCTCGAATGGACAGTGGAAGATTTTTGAAAGTGGAGAGGGAGATAAAAGGTTTCCCTTTTCCTTCAATTTCTGTCATTGAGATCCAAAGGGAAATTGCCATTTCGAAGAATGAGTTTAGAATGAGTTAGAATTAAATAAAATAAATTTATTTAATTTGGAAGTGAAGATGGATATAGAAACTCGCATAATTAAATAAATTATATTTAATTATGTTTTAGAAATGAATTTAGAGTGAGGAAAAATATTAAATTAAATATTTAATATTTAATTTAATTATGGGATGAAGAGAATATTCCATTATTTGAATATTCAAATATTCAAACTTTAGAATGATATGATAATTAAAATAAATAATCGTATTTATTTAATTTAATTAAGAGGAATGTGGGAAATGTCAATAATTAAATAAAATTATTTATTTAATTAAGGTAGAAGAATTAGAAAATGAACAATATAAATAAATAATTAAATTTATTTATGTGTAGATGACTTAAGGGGAATTAATTAAATAATTCATATCTAATTAATTAACAAGCTTAATCATGACCATTTTTAGACGTATACATTTTTCCCCTCTTTGAAGTGATGTGTAAAACACATTGTTTCAAAGAAAATAAATTTTTTGCCCCTGATATGCTTTCGATGTTTCTGCTGATGATGCCCCCTCGGGAGGTAAATCATGGATGAGGGAGAGAGTGATTTAGCTCTTGACAAATGATGGAAAAGAAATTTCCCATTTTGAAAATAAAGTCAAAAGGCAACAAACTTACCCTTGTTTGACCTTTAAAAGGTAAAAAAGGAGAAAGAGACAAAACTTTTGCACTTTTTAACTTGGTGAATAATGTAGCTCTGAGAGTGACCTCGCGACATGGAGATTCCTTATCATCGCCACCAATTCGAGAGATCTCACCGGTACTAGAGGCTAGCAGCATACGAACGATAGGTGAGTCGATCTAACCACCTGTGCTTTGATTTTTTTCACGTTTGAATCAAATTTTATTGTTTTTTCATAGATTTTGAATATGAAAATGACGTTTGAACACTTTTAGGATAGTTTGAGCGCTTTCAATGATTTTTTCGGCGCTTAGGGTAAAAATAGTAGTGCATACAGGCTAGATATTGAAGATTTAGGAAAAAACCAGTTTAGTTCCTTCGATGAAAACAATAGCACATATAGGGTGTCATTCAAAAATTTAGGAGTATTGCGCATATAGGAAAAATAGTAGCGCATATAGGAAAAAGTGCATGGAGCAAAAATAGTGGCGCATACAAGGAAATCACACATCCAGTGATGAAAGTAGCGCTTAGGTTGATTAAAGTAGCGCATATAGGGAAATCACGCATAGGGGATCTATTTGAGCGCATCTAGCAAAAAGAACGATGCATATGAGTTTTAGCACATAGAGACCATAGAGTAGCGCATATGGGTTTTAGCGCATAGAGGCCACAGAGTAGCGCATATGGTGAAAATAGGAAGAATGTACGATTTGATGATAGTAATGGGAAAATGATGATGAATATTGCTTCCTAGAGTAGAAAACAAAGAGTAAATGTCAGATAAATGATTGATATGACTTCTGATAAGTTTTCTTTCTACGATAGAAAACAAATAGTAATTGATGGTAGAACGGATTGATATGATATCCAGATAGATAGATTGTGTATTGATTTTCCTGATAGGATTGATTGTGTGACATGGGTCATTGATAGGATATGATGCACTGATACGAGTCATTGATAGGGGTCTGATATAGTTCACTGATATAGGTCATTGATAGATATGAGTCTAATTGATTTTGATTGATTGAGATTGAATGAGTGGTATGATTCCGATTACTTATCCTTATGATGAAAATAGGAGGTTTTCAAAAACCTCTAGATTAGAGAGTGACACTCAGTAGGGTGGGATAGGATACTTGAGTTGACACCTGCTGATATAGCTTTGACAGATACATGTGGTTTGAGATCCTTGTTGGCTATGCTGCCGATTCAGGTCAACAGAGGATTATTGACGACACTGGCAGAGCGATGGAATTCGGAGCACAACACCTTTCATATGTTGACTGGTAAGGTGACGGTGACTCTGGAGGATGTATACAGGATATTAGGTATCCCAGTGGTTGGTGCCCTTGTGTACTATGATCACAAAGAGCTTGGGGGTACAGATGCTTTGAGGAGGGTGTATGGTGAATGATAGATAGTTGGGTACTGGGTACCATGGGCTGACTTTCAAGGATATCCAACCTTGCTTGTAGTTTTGGGTGCATTCATTGGAGGTCTCCTTTGTCTGAATCACCAGGAAAAGGGATTATCAGTGGGATGGGGTAGGATTTTGGAGAAAATTTTGTTACAGCTGCAGAGATATGCATGGGGGAGTTGCATGTTAGCACATCTATATCATGATTTACATCAAGTGGTGTACAGGGGTGCTTCCAGTTTGTTGTGTGGTGTGACACTGCTGCAAATCTGGGCATGGGAGCATCTTGCTATGATGAGACCGACATGCCCAAGAGTTAGGCCTCTAGGTAGGCCCTATATATATATGTATGCTATGTTCCTTACCCAGCCCAAGTTGGGCAAGGTGGATTACTGGAGATGAATTTTAGATGATATGGATACAGTGGTATGTCGACCATATATTGATTGTGAGCCATGGGCTACAGATGATCTAGAGATGCCATTTGTATGCATTCCTTGATTCCTGATAAGGAGGAATCCTTTTATCCTTGAGAGGTTTATGGTGTTGCGGGTGCAAAGACAGTTTGGATTTACCCAGGGGCTACCATAGGGGGTCGCACATTATGCCTGGAGCAGAGATGAGGCCAGATGGGGGCCATGTATTTCCTATCAGACAACATATACAGAGTTCATGGCATTAGCGCCTAAGGCATGGGTTGATAGGAAAGACATTGTGGATGCCAGTATGTCTAATGAGTATTCTCTATATTTCCACACACATCCCTTTCCACAGTTTACCAGTCCTAATGAGCCAGCACCCATTCTGGTAGTACCACAGCCAGGGGCAGTGAGATAGGAGGATGTGGCCGGCGGCGAGTAGGGAGTAGTTGGAGGAGAGGAGGTGGAGAGAAGAGATGAGGAGGAGACTTCCAATGGGGATGATGGAGATGATGGTGCAGATGAGGGACAGGTGTTGGGAAGGTCAAGGCTGGATATTCTAAGGGGTGTCCAGATCATGTGGTGGCCGAGGACAGGGATTGGGCGACAGATAGTGATCTAGATGGGATCCTCATCTCAACAGGGGTAGATAGCCATGCTTCAGGCCCAGGTGCAGGCACTGCAGGGACAACAAGGATAGTTACAGAGTCAGTTTGTGCAAGCATAGGGATTTATTGTACAACTATAGGCACAGGCACAGGCACAGGCACAGGCACAGGCACAGGCACAGGCACCTGCCGCAGACCCATAGTTATCCCAGGTGATGACAGAGAGAGATGCATTTAGATGGAGGAAAATGGAGGCTGAGGGCATTGCTCAGAGGCTGATGGGCACCATAGAGAGTGCATCATTGTGGGATGCCATTGCAGAGGGCATGGAGATGGCGAGGGAGGCTAAGTATTACAGAGTCAGGTACAAGGAGTTGTGTCCTCTTGAGCACAGAGAGCCATTTCCCCGATCTCGTAGCAGGACTAGGAGTAGATCTCAGACACATACATAGAGCATGGAAGTGACTGGGCCTCAGCAGGACCTAGATGCAGGCACTAGTGGCAGGCCACCTCCTTTCAGATAAGATCCATTAGGGGCATCGACTAGTTAGCAGATATAGTGCACATATGTGTACCATTTTTGGAGCATGTATACTGATTTTTGATCATATCTGATGTATTTCACTTTGGACATTTTAGTTTCATTGGACATTTGGAAATTTGTATCATTTTTGATGAGTAATGATATGCAGCAGTGATGATTGTTTTTTGATGATGTGATGTACATTTTTGAGATGATAATGTGATATGCATTTATTTTCATGTGTTTATGGATTTTGGTATGCATTTTAATGATCTGATGACTAACATGACATGCAAGATGATTCAATTATAATATTTTTATTATGATGATGATGATTTGATAATGTGTACCATTGATGTCATGTAGGTGGATGACTTATGATGTGTATATGGAAATGTATGTATGGAATGCTTATTTTTTGGATTTTTCAGTGCAGGTAAAAGATGATAATATGATGAAAAATGAATGTTGTGTTCATGATATGCATTATGAATTTTGTATGATAAAATGATATGAGTAAATAGTGAGGAGATGTATGATAAAATGATATGTGATGAAAATATAATGATTTGCAATTAGAATGAACAGATAAATGAATAATAATGGATCTATAATGATAATGAAATGATAATGATATGATATGAAAATGAAAATAATATAATTGATAATGATAATGAAATGATGAAATGATGATGATAGTAGTGAAAATAAATAGTAAATGTATGTCGAAAGATGAAAGGACAATGAAACAAAAATAAACATGAATAATAATAAAATGAAAAATTAACGATGATAGAATAATCGTCCGTAGATAAAATAATAATAGAGATAATAAATAATAAAGATAGAAATAAATCGGTAAAGCAAATAAATAAAATTAATAAAATAAATAAAGATAAGATAGAGAAATGATGAAATGCCAATGAAACTAATATGAATTATAATGAATGAAATGATGAAATGTCAATGAAACTATTATGAATGATAATGAATGAAATGATGAAATGCCAATGAAACTAATATGACTGATAATGAATGAAATGATGAAATGCCAATGAAACTAATATGAATGATAATGAATGAAATGATGAAATGTCAATGAAACTAATATGAATGATAATGAATGAAATGATGAAATGTCAATGAAACTAATATGAATGATAATGAATGAAATGATGAAATGTATGAAATAAAGGAAATGAATGATGATGCGATAAATGATAATGATAATGAACCAAAAGTCTGCATTCTCCTCTACAAATAGTCCAAAGAAACATGACAAACATTGGCCTTTCAAAAATCTTGATGCAAATCCAATATGTAGTTATGTACCATGACCTAAAATGGAATGCAACTAAATGAAACTGACCATTTTGTTGAGCCTTTTGGCTAGCCTGCTTAAATCATCATAGAGCGTTTGAAAATGTTGGAAGTGTATAGAAGCATCAGAGGGGAAATTAGCACCAATGATGACCTGAGTACAACTTTCATGATTTTTGATATAGCAAGTGAACACAAGCATCTAGGTATAATTGAACTGAGATGACCTGAGCATTTCTTGCGTGAACAGACAAAGACTAACCACCATCTGATGCAAATTTGGAACTATCATCAATGATAAACTTTGGAAATCATGTCTCGCGACATACTTGCAATAGATGGATAATTAACCTCAATACAGCAGACAAAGAAAAATCATCCTCTTTCCTTGCCACTCTAGTTCAATACATCATTGAGTGTGCTCCAGAGAAATGATATCGAAGATTAAACAACCATTATTCAAAAATGAAATACTGTTATTCCAAACATTATTCAGATTATAGATCATCTAGATATGAGTCATGATAAGGTATGCAACTGAAAGCTACTGTGATATGGATCAATGATTTGATGTTTTGGTTTGATTTGGTTGTTTTGTTTTTGTATGATTGGCTTCGATGTCATTGTCTCACTATTTTGGTAAAACTTGAAAGTTGACTGCCCCTAGTATGCCCATGTTTTCCCTTGGTATTGACACAACTTGCTAAAATGAATATGTACAATAATCAAGCCATGGTAAGACATTATCGCTCGAGGTAAATGATGATAGCATGGTGTTGGTGTGGCCTTAAGATGATGAAAAAGATGTATGAAAAGGAAGGCTGAAAAGTCAAGTGCAGAACATGAACTAATAGATGGAGACCTACAAATAGCGTCTATTTGCCAGATTTTCACTATTTGTTTTTTTTTGGTTTTGCTACCGAGATGCCTGTTTGCCAGGCTTTCACCAGGGTAACTATTTTTTTAGGACTTTTTCTGCTATTTTGGATTTCTT
>VDFB02344758.1:0-46820 GCA_007258455.2 Sequoia sempervirens
CTTGGGACTTCTAGGATTAGCCATGGTGTCTGAAAATAAATGCATGGGGAAATAGATGATATTGCAGGGAAATAGGAGCTATGAAGATACAAATATTACTTCTCCCTTTGAAAATCAAAGTCATGGAGAAGATGAGGGGTTGTAAAACTCCTCCCATATTCTACTTGCAACTTCCATGCACTAGGATAGCACTTATCTCCATCAGAGCTCCTCATCCTGGCTCAAAACCTATCTGAGAGGTCAGGTGAACCAAGTCAACTTCTTTCCAATTCCATCCATTTTGAACTTGAAGAAAATTATTGTTTTACTCATAGCTACATAATTGCATGCATGAGATAGTTTAGAAGTATCTAATATTGCCACATCATCTTCTTCTTAGATGTATTAACCACAAAATGAAAACCGTTATGACAATTAGAACATTGCATCAATAAAGGCTGACAACAAAATGATTTCAATTTTTTGGTTGTGCTTACTATCCACGTGTTATGGAATAGCTTGGGTCAGTGCCAATAGTGCCACTACCAGCCTGGTACCTATGTACACCTCACATGTGTCATGTGTGAGGTTGGGTCTAATCATGATTCATAATCGTGATTCATGCAAACCAAAAAACCAACTTAAATTTTAATCGATTCATGTAACTTAAGCCTTACATTTATTTAAATGTTTGATTTGATTAATGTTTGGACTTTGACAACCTCACTACATGCAAAATGTACCTCAAGCTGACAAGTTGTCAATTATCAAAATCACCAGTGCCACTCAAAGTTCAAACAATATGAAATCTTTACAAATCTTGTTTCACTAGCCATTTAGTCCTGCATTGGCAAAAAATTCTAAACCGTTGATCATTGTAAATATAATGAGTAAAGGGTAATTCTACAAGTTTAAGTTCACAAGACTAGCACTTTCTACATTTCATTCTAGAATGCAACTACAACCATACATCAAATGTTCATCAAATGGTTGAGTAGTTGATGAATTATGATATAAATAATAAACATGTGTTTTAAAGTTGTTTTAAACTTTAATGCGCTAGGATTGACATCAAGGCCATGGAGCTAGTAACTTAACGTTGCAAAGAACTTAATAAAATGAATAATGATATCAGGAACTCAGGGAGAAGATCAATGAAAAATTAGAAATAAATAACATTTCGGTAAACCCTAACAAGAGTGACAACTTTTAGTGTTTATAATATTTTTTTGTCAATTTGATGGCAACTTTATTTTTTCATTTGTATTACTTTATGTTTTACTTTTAAATCTGCATGCAATTATTTCATAAATAGATAATATGTTTTTCAAAAGGAAAAAAACTAAACTTTAGTGTTTTGTAATATTTTTGTCAATTTTGATTATTGGCAACTTCTTTTCATTTGTATTGTGTGTTTTTTAAATTTGCATGCAGTATTTTATAAATAGGCTAATACTTAATTTCTTAAAGGAAAAAAACTAATTTGAATAGATTTATAGACACTGAACTCAGAAAATAACTCTTTACTGTAAATTTATAACAAAGATTAACACAACACAACCATTTATTTTATTGCAATTGAACTACAATGTCACATTATTACATATTTTTTTAAAGATGAGTAGCTGTAAAGATGAGTAGCTGTAGAGCTAAGATTAGGCAAGCTCCTATTTTGTATAAATAATATAGACACAATTTATTCCAAGATGTTGCTTATGACAATGGATTACAAATTGATTCCAATTTCCAAGGTTCTGCTAGTGACAATGTAATACAAATGTGACACTAAAAATAAATGCATTCAATTCCAAAGCTTCTGCTGGTGAGAACATAGTACAAATGTGTCTCTGAGAATAAATGCAAGGAACTTACCTGGCCAAAAATGTTGGGGAAATGGGAGCTGTGGAGATACAAAATGTGCTTATCCCTTTTGAGAACCAGAGTCATGCAAAAGATGACGGGTAGTAAAATTGCTCCCATCTTCTACTTGTAGCCTTCATGCATCAAGATAGCACTTATGTCCATCAGAGCTCCTCATCCTGGTTCAAAACTTGTCTGAGAAGTTAGGTGAACCAAATCAACTTCTTTCCAATTCCATCCATTCTGAACTTGAAGGAAATTGGTCTTTTACTCTGTAACTACATAACTGGAGGCAGGAGAATTTAGAGTATCCCCAATAATACCACAACATCTTCTCCCTAAATCCTTATTAACCCCCAAAAATGAAAACCCTTATGATACTATCCACTACCACTAACCCTATTTATGGGCCACCAGTGCTGCTACCAGCCTCATTCATTCAAAACAAAAAACCAACTTAGTCAATTCATGTATCTTAAGCCTTACATGTATAATTAAAATGTTTAATTTGATTGACGTCTGGCTACATGCAAACTGTACCTCAATTTGACAAGTTGTCAAAATTTCCAGACTCTAGTCACCACTACTAGTTCCATGCAAATGATATGAAATCATTACAAATCTTATTTCATTAAAGATATGAGCTATCCAATCAATCGCTTTAGATGCTCAAAAGATTGAGAGCTTCAATTAAATGAAATGTAATACATTGAGGCATTGAAAAGAGAGAAATGAGCCTTGATCTTGGCACGTGTCTGCATCTAACGGTTCTAGTGTTATTCTGAAGGTTTCTATTCACAAGTCTACTGCTTCAAAGATTTACTTCCAGAATGCAACTACAACCGTCCATCAAAAATTCATCGAATGGTCGTGGTTATATCAATTTTCCTTTACATCCTTTGTGTAAAACATTCTTAAGTTTTTAAGCCTTGGTCCTACATTCTTCCTAGCCAGTACCTCTTTTAAAACAAACTTTCTGCACATGCATATTTCTGCCACTTAAGTTCTTCTATCACTCATCACCAAAATCCAACCCATCAGGTTCTTTACCACAATGATGAGCCTTGATCTCCCCATGTGTCCAAATCTAATGGTTCTAGTGTAATTCTAGAGGTTTCAATTCACAAATCTAGTGCTTAAGAGATATACTTCTAGAATGCAACTACAACCGTCCATCAAAAATTCATCGAACAATCGTGGTCCATAATGTCGCATGGTTGTTGAAACTTGGAACCTTAGAACCAAAGTCTGAAGTTTTGAAGTTTTCAAAATTTCTGACCCACCGATTACAAAGATGACCAAGAAATACTTGCAACTAAGGTTAGGAAAAGCACCAAAACCTTGACTCTAGTGAATTAAGATAGGAAAGGTGGCAAGGACAGCGCATTTATGAAGTGAAGATCATGGGTAGATTCAAGTCAGTGGACATGACTAGACAATCGATGGGTAATTAATATTGGTATGTGCAGTGCTTGGAAAATTATTACCTCTTAGCTCTCAACCCTTGATTAGCGAAGTTAATAATAGAGTTTGGCATGGAGAAGAGGGAACACAGAAAGTCTAAAAGATTGGTGGTGGTGGTGGTGTAGCTGCAACAGTTTTCAAATGGACGCCAACTTCACTTTGTGTTTGAGGAGGAAATTAAACCCATTTTATGGTGACACTTCTGACCAAAGATTCATGGGGATGTTTTTATTCACTGATGGGAGGTTGGTACAAAGTGTGAAGATGATTTTGGGGAAATCCTTTGTAAATATGAGGCATAGATATAGGACTAACATGGATGTATACTCATTAATTATGGCATGGGGTTTGGACTTGGGGGAATCAACAAGCACAGTGAGAGAAGTGATGGAGATGATTGTGCATAGAGATTTCTTGGAAGGATTAGAATCAATACTTGAATGGGTAGTTCTAGGTGAAGGTTTTGACTACCGAGAAGGCTTTGAAAATGTGGAACTAGAAGGGGTAGAAGGATGCACCCATTTTGTGTGTTGGATAGAGGATGAGATTAAAAATCAATACAGGGAAGAAGCAAGGTTAGGCTAGAAATAATTGAAGCTCTTTATAGAGCTGATGAAGGTGGAAGCAATTATAGCATAGTTGAAAGCATAGGAGAAAGCGGAGGTAGGGCGCATGGAAGCATAGGCGAAAGTAGAGGCAAAGTGTATGAAAGCAAAAGGATAGAATGCAAGGAAGTAGAAGATGAAAGCAAAAGGAAAAAATGCGAGGAAGTAGAAGATGAAGGGAAAAGCAACAAGGAATTTTTTTTATGAAATAGGTAGCGCTAGTTGAATTTATAGTTTTTGTAGGGTTTTTGCAGAATTAATGAAAGACTAGTACTAAATTTTTGGCTTGCTAGGGGTTGAACCCTATTATGGTTGTATAGTGTGAATATTAGGAAGGGTAAAAGAATGATTGAAAATCTTGTTGAAATATGTAAGGTAGTAATATATAGTTGTGGAACTAGTTTTATTTGGGCAAGGTTACTTTTTATATTATGAAGCATGTTAAGATGCTTTATTGAAAAAACAATTATAGTTGTAGGTGATTTTTGGATGGTTGATGAAAAGTAAACAATGAGGCAAATGATGTAATCTTTATTTTCATGCAATACAAAATACTATTGTGTGCAAGTGTTATTACCTCCTAATATGAAAAACTAATTAAGAAATGCAAGATAAAACAACACTAGACCACCTCAATATTGGGCTACATTGAACACAAATAAAAGAAAGATAAAAAAACAAGAAAGTATACCTTTTACTTGTGTTGATCCTTGGTTGGCCCTTGATGCAGCTTGAGTGTGTGCTCCTTGGATGGTAAACGATCTAAAATGAGATGCAAAGGGGTGAAGATACAATGGAAGATGCAAATGATGAAGGTGGTTATGTGATAGTCTAAGAAAAATGGATGCAAGAGGATGGGATGAAAGCTTAAAAGTGTGCAATAATGAAGGATGAAAACTAAGTATGCTAAGAAGTGCTTAAATGGCTTGAGAGCATAAGTGTGATAAAATGCATAAGGTATCTAAATGAATGAGAAGGGGGGTTATTTATAGAAGAAAATAAATTCTCTAGAGAATTCAATGGTCAAGATTGAGCCACCATGGCCAAGATGGAGAGCTATGGTGAGTTGAGGACTCACAAGCCCTCACATCTTGCCATGTGGAAGATGAAGTGTCCAAAGGACATGGCGAGATGGAAAGGGTACCAATGATGTGGAAGAAGGAAAAGTACTTTGGGATGTGATTGATGTGACCTCTCAATGATCACATGGGGAAGAGAAGACTCCTCTGAGGAATAAAAGTGAATTTTAAATTCACATGATTGGGGATATCTTAGGGATAAGACAAAGTTCCCCAAAAGAAAGCTGAGAAGTACTTTGGATAAGACAAGGTGCTTATAATAGAAGGTTCCCAACCCATGTGACTAATTTGACCTCTCAATGATCACATGGGGAAGAGAAGAACCTTGGAGGACTAAAAGTGAATTTTACATTCACATGGGGAAGACAAAAAGGAATTAAAAATTCCTTAGGGGGGAAAGAGTTGACTAAGATGTTGATTAGACTAACTGATCAATGATTAGAAGACAATTAAGGGTTAGTGAAGATTAGGAGCCAACTTATAAAAGTTGGAGGATGTGACACATCCTAATCAAGGACTAGACATGTGCACATCTCTAATGATGAGATTAGGAGGTGGATTATGATGAAGAAAAGGTGATGGAGGATGTGACATGTGAGGGATTAAATAAATGTATTATTTATTTAATTCTTTGAAGAAAAGGAGGATAAAGAGAAAAGTATTTAATTATTAACTAAATACCTTAGGGATTTAGAAGAACTAAGGGGATTAATAAAATAATAGTAATATTAATTAATTAATGCAAAGAGGATATTTAGATGAAAATGATAAATTTGGACAAATGTAAGTGTCCAAATTTAGGTGTATACATTTTTCCCCTCTTTGAGATGTTACAAAGTAGCATCATTTCAAAGAATATGAAGACAAAGAACTCAAAAGAAGATGGTTAGATTGGGAAAGATGCCCCAGCCATTTAAAGGAGTGATTAGGAAGAAAAATGATGGGGGTGAAGCTGAAGATTAGGCATTGAGGATGCCCCCTCGAGAGGACATGTGGGTTCAAGAGAACATGGGTGTGCTCTCAAAATGGATGAGATGATGAAAGGGTATATGAGGAAGATGTTGCAAAATGATGGATAAGATAGGATGATGAGTGATAGGAGATTTGGAAGAACAAATGGATTCAAGGACAAATGTGATGTTGCCCCAGTCAAGCTACAAGCTAAAATATGTTGATGATGGATGGAGTGTTGGTGATGAGGAAATGATATATCCTGAAACAACATGAGGATAGGGAAGGATACATCCCAATGAGTGTCTTTGATGAGGGAAGGATACGTCCCAAAAAAACACCAAAGGAGAGGGAAGTGTTGGACATTCCATTGCACCAAAAGATTGACCCGTCAATGCCCGATATAAGCTTTGGTTAAGAACCACAAGAGGAGGTTCGACCATGTCACAAACCCAAGTGATAGTGCTGCAAGGAAGACCAAGGGCCACACTTTGCAACAACCCCCCCCCCAACACAAGCGTGGGGTTTGAAACTGTGACCAACTCTGATACCAATTGTTGGACTTGCCATTGCACCAAAAGATCGACCTGTCAATGACTGATACAAGCTTTGGTTAAGAACCATAGGAGGCAATTAGACCATGTCACAAACCCAAGTGCTAGTGCTACAAGGAAGACCAAGGGTCACACCTTGCAACGGGAAGGATATATCTTGTTGAAAATGATGAAAGTGATGATGACAGTGTTGTTGATGAGGGAAGGATACATCCCAAAACAACACCAAAGGATAGGGAAGGATATATACCGATTATGATGATGATGAAGATGATTGGATCAAGGCTAGGAACAAGACCGAGGATGTGATTAGATGATTTGTGCTAGATTGGATGGATGAGGATTGGATGAAGATGTGAGATGGATGAAAATATGCTTAGAATAACCAATCTATATTATTCTAAGAAGATTGAAAATAGGATGAAATGATGAGGATTCATGAAAATATGGATGAGAAGAGATGGAGGATACATGCAATGCAATGGAATGGATAATGAAATGCAATCCTAATACAATTTTCCATTTTTTGGAGCACTAATGTTTGCTATAGCATAAGACACCAAGTGCTAGGGTATGTGAAACCAAGGCAAGGTAGTGTCTAATGCATAAAACAAACACAACAAGCAAGAAGGATATATCAACACCCCAAAGTCTCGAAGACATTGGTTGGGATAGATATTGGAATAACCACAAGCACAAAAGGATGCCCCAACATAACACAAGACCACAAGAATATTGGTGGGTACTACGTGGGACAACCAAGGAGACAATAATAAAGAAAAGATCAAGATATGCCCCTATGTTTACCAGTCAAAACACAACATAATATGATAGATCATGGTGGCCTTGAAAAGTGATGATAGGGAGCTCAAATGATAAAAAAAGCCAAAAGCATCAAAAGATAACAATTAATTTCAAATGTGCTTTGCCATAGGATCTAGAGGATGGATGGGATTGATGAGGTCTGTTAGGAAGGATGCATCTTTTTGAGACCAAAGATGGATACTAAACTAAAAGATCGATATGATGCAAGATATTCAAAATCAACTAGATTTGACGGATCTTGTTTTTTAAGAACTAGCTAGATAGGGACATACTTGATGACATGACACAAGACATAAGACACAAGACTGACACACCCTAATGACCTAGGGGCTCGAGGGCTAATCAAAGAAAGTGCAGAGCCCTTGTAGTTCGATAAAAGACCATGGATAAAAGAGAAAAGATGATGATGGAAACAAGGATGGAGGACAAAGAATGGACAAAAAGAAGAAGAAAGAGGATGATGAAGACCAATGATAACTGATAAAGATAGGATGGACAAAAGGAGCCTTGGGGGCAGATCAAAAGATTGACCTTGCCTACGTGAAAGCATAGGGGAAATGTAGTTCGACAAAAACCAATTACCAACCATGGATAAAGGATGATGAGATGACCAAGATAAGTGGATAAAAAGATGGAATTGATATGATGAGACAAGATAGATCATGTGGATTTGATAGGATAATGGTGATCACATGAAGGTTAGGGATGGGATAGTTATCCAAAGCATCAAAAGATGAATTGGGAGGATGATATGATGGAAAGATGATTGATGAGAAGTGATAGGAAACTAAAAAATATGTGAGAAAGAAGGGGGAATGATGATGATGAGATAGATGGAATTGGATTGCATGCTAAGAAGCCTATAGCTAGATACCAATGACAAGGGATTATGAGATGGGATGAGGATAGAGATGAATGGATAAAGAAATAAGGATGGGGAATATGGAAGGGATTGTTTGGATGGATAGGAAGATAAGGGAGGGGAGATGGAAGGGACTATTTAGATGGATAGGAAGATAAGGATGGGGAGATGAAAGGGATGCTATGATGGATAGGAAGGGGAGATGGACAAGATTTTTTGGATGAAAAGATAAAGGGGATAAATGGAGGATGATATGATGGGTGGAAAATGAAGGTAGATAGATGCGAATAAGGATTGGGATAGTGTGTAGGTGAGGGGAATGTATGTCAAGAGGTGTCCAAAGCATGTATAGATGTTTACCCCTATCTATATCAAGATCACAAGAAGGATGGAGAGATTGGAGATAAATGGGATATAATAAGCAAGATGTGAAAGATAGGTTGGATGGAGGAGATGGGTGAGGGGAATGCAGTTGCCCCCAAGTGTGGAAAGAGATAGATGGGGATTTACACATGACACCCATTTGCTAGGTTTTCATCATGGTACTTATCCAAGGTGCTTGTTTGCCAAGTTTTTACCATTGGAAGAATTATTTTTCTTTACTATTTTTTTTTTTTTTGTTTGACGTTTTTGACTTTTGTGATTTTTTTGTTTGACTTTTTGACTTTTTTGGATTTTTGGATAATATGCAGAGGGAAGTGGATAAGGATAGAGATGTGGATAATTGGATTTGTAAGACATGTGATAAGGATATGGATGAAGGAATCAAGCATCAAGTTCCATATGAGGTATTAAGATCCCATGTGTGAAGTGACTATTGGATGTTGGTACAACCTTATTAGGATAAATGGATTATGCAAGAGAATGGATTAAAGGGATTTGATGTGGGAGGCATGTGGGATAATGAATGGGATGTTGGAAAGTGTGTGGATGGAACGATGGGGTAGGTGTGTGATGGGGATATTTTTTAGGACCAACGTTGGAACATATGGTGTTGTATGTGAAAGGATAGGAGGATTAATGGTTGGAGAATGTGGGGATAATGGAGGAGATGGGATAGTTAATTTTGGGACATAAGGACCCAAAACAAATTTAGGAGATGGTGGATGAGAATGATTAGCTTTTGGATTAGCAACTTTGGATGTTGTTATAGATTTTGCATTTGAAGTTATTACATATTTTTTCTTTGGTATCCACATGGTTTTGATCTTTTCTTTGGTGGGCCTTTGTGGCTTATGGATTTGATTTGGATTTTGGATTTGATGTTGGTGTGGATTTTTCTTTTCTTCACCATGTATTTTAGAGGAGACATGGGGAACTTTTGGCGCAAGAGCACCTATTTAATCACATGCCTCCATGAGGCCATATTGAGTCATTTGTTCCATTTTTATGTTTTGATATTTTATTAAGTCCCAAGAGGCCACCTTTGTGGTGTTATAGGTCCTAGGATGTTGTTCATTTCTCATATATTGTCAAAATTGTCAAAAGTGCAAAATTAGGTAGATGAAGTGTCATTAATGTGTTTTGTCAACAAAATAATCAAAAGGTGGTTTAAAATAGTTTTATTTGGTTGAAAATGTATACATAAACCCTCCAAAACTCGAATTGGGGGTTGGAGACATCATTTTTGAAGTTTGATAAATGGCAACCTCAAGTTTTGTGTGCATTTTCTAATTTTTACATTGTTGCCAGACTGAAGTTGTGTTTTGTATGGAATTTTTATGGTCTCAAATAATAGAGTATCATATATGTATGGAAATATATCTATTTCTAGTTTCCAATTATTTTTTTCTCATTGAATTTTTTTGAGTTTTGTGGAAGATATGACTATTTTGGTGAGACTTCTTATTCTAACAATGTTGTGAGAATTTACAGTCTAGAAAAGTGTGATGGTATAGAATGTAAAGTATATATTTTGGATTGAAACCAATTTTATTTTGTTTCCATGTGAATATAATTTCATTTGATTCAAGTCTCATCAAATTTCATTAAGATTTGAATAAGTTATGACCATTTTTGTGAGGGTAGGTCTGAACCCTACCTAGAGTTTACAGTTTTTGGAAAAATGCAATAACTTTCTTTTACACTATTGGATCTTCATAAAAATTGGAGGAAAGGTCTATAACTATGTTGTATTTAATATCAATAGAGATATTGTATTGATTAATTTTTTTTTGGAAGTTATTAATGACCGTTCGTTGCATTAAATTGTGGGCTACCATAGTTATGTTTCCAATGTGATATAGAATGCCTAATAGCATGTGCTACACAAAGATTGTTTTGAATTATTGTTGAAGGTTTGTGAGTTGTGTTGTTGAATCAACTTTAGATTCATGTGGATGTTTATATTTTTGCATTTTTACATTGGTATCCAAAGTGATTTTAGTAGCAATGGGATGGGTATGATGAGATGGGTGGTGTGGAGGAAACATGAATGGAGTGATGGAGGTAGGATTTTGAGGATGATATGTGGATGGAGGATGTGTAGGTATGTACCTTTGTTGATCCTAGCTCTGCATCAACTTTAGATTCATGTGGATGTTTATATTTTTTCATTTTTACATTAGTATCCAAAGTGATTTTAGTAGCAATGGGATGGGTATGATGAGATGGGTGGTGTGGAGGAAACATGAATGGAGTGATGGAGGTAGGTTTTGAGGATGATATGTGGATGGAGGATGTGTAGGTATGTGCCTTTGTTGATCCTGATTAGGGAACATGAAAGTGAGATGTGTATGATGGGTGACATGGATAGGTGATGGATGGATGCAAGAATGAATAGGGTGAGATGGAGGAGGTGATTTTGGGATATAAGGGACCAAAATAGACATAGTACCTCGAGGATGCGTGATGGTGGGTGGAAGGACATAAGGACCCAAAATGGATGGAGGAATGTAAGGAACCAAAATGGATGGATCAGATGAAGGAGGAATATGGATGGTTATTTTGAGGCGATATGATGGAGGACGAGGGATGGTAGCAAAGGATCTAGTGGAGAAATGGGAAGAGCTTGTTGGAGGAGGCTCATTGAGGATGTATAGAGGTTGTACCAACTTTTTTAGATTGTGAGTCTTGAGAGATATGTCCAAGAGCTTGTGTATAGATTTGTTCTTTGACCTGGATGGGCTCTAAAATACCTTGCTCATGAAGGCCTAGACCTTTCCTTGATAGTTCATGTTCTTGAGCATTCAATCCATGATAGGATTTTTGTTATTCTAGAAGAATGATGTGAGTCCATTATTAGGAAGAGGATGATGGGTGGTATATATGCTTTTCTTTTCTTCTGCACAGTGACCACCATGGAAGAATGTGAGTGTACCAAGGGGATATAAAAGTGGTGAGGGGATAGTAGGTTTAGGCAACGATGGAGGATCATGAGATGGAGATGATGGGATAGCAACATCTTGATTGAGAAGAGTGAGGGGTAAATGATAAAGAGAGGGATTAGGTTATATGATAGGATCTGGAGTTGTGGCAGTAGGTGATAAGGGTTGATGCGATGGAGCAGTTGGATCTTGAGTGACAAGGGGATCATAGGATGGAATGTATGGGGGACTGTGATCTTGAGATGGAATAGATGGGATGGAAGGATCTTGATTGAGAGGAGGGGATATGTGGATATGCTTTGGATCAAGCTCTTGGCATGAATCATCTTGTGGGGATGGTAGGCTAACAGAGTGTTGGAAGGACTCCAAAAGTGGGGGAGATGGAAGGATGGGAGATTCATGGAATTCATGGGAATGGATTTAGGTGCTACTAGGGGTGGGAAGAGTGGATTGGATTTTCATGTCTTTGATGGGTTCAATGGTTCTCAGAGTAGGAGATGGGGGCTCAATGGATTCGATGGATTTGATGGTTTCAACAGTTTGAGCGGTACTAGGGGTGGTAACAACAATGATAGGTGCTGTATGGAGAAGGGTCTCATCACTAATGACTGTGGATGAAGGATTGGGATGGTATGGTTCCAAAACTTTAGGATGTGGAGTTGGGGATGTCTTCTTTATCATAAGTCCTTGGAGAACTTTTGGAGTGAGAATTGTGCATTCTCTAGGCTTAATTGGTGAGGTAGGAGTGGATGAAGGATTATGGATTGGTGGAGGATTAGGACTATGGATTAGTGGAGGATTAGGACTATGGATTAGTGGACTAGGATTAGATGGAGGAATAGGATTGGATGGAGGACTAAGAGAAGGTGAAGGATTAGGATTGGATGGAGGGTTAAGGTAGGATATTGGAATGATGAATTAGGACAAGAGGATGCAGGTGGTGGATTAGGACAAGAGGATGTGGGTGGTGGATTGTAATAAAGATATTGGGATGGTAGATTAGGATGGGAAGATTGAGATGGAAGATTAGGATATGAGGACATGGATGGTGGATTAGGATAGGGAGATGTGGATGTTGAATTAGGATAGGTAGATTGGTATGGAGGATTAGGATAGTGGGCATATGTGGATGAAGGATTGAGATAGGAGGATGTGGATGTGGGATTATAATAAGGATGTTGGGATACTAGATTGGGACAAGAAGACATGGGTGTTGGATAAAAAAATGATGTAGAAGAAGGATATGATGTAGAAAATGGATATCCCTTGCTAAAGGAAACATAAGGAGTGTTACTAGGTGTGGGTGGAGACGTGACATGATAGCTCAAAGAGGTAATTGGATTTTGGAAAGTGGTTGGGGGATTTTTACTAGAAATGATAGCATCAAGGGGATCTATCTCATATACCTCTTGATCAATAAGAGTCTCATTATCATTGTCAACGTAGTTAGGGTTTCCCTTGACTACTATTTTTGGTTGCATTAGTGAAGAATAAGGATTCATGATGTTAGATTAGATGGATATGGATGGGAATAGATTATTAGAAGGAATGAAAAGGTGATGAAAGGATAAATAGGATAAAATAAAAGAAGATAGAAGAAGGGGGCTTAAGATTTGTTTTGATATTAGAAGATCTTGGATGAAGATGAACTAAAGCTTAGATTGGGGTTTTGGATAAGCTTAGATTCAGATCGAGTGAAAGCTCAGATTCAGATTGGATTGAAGCTTAGATTAGGATTATTGGATGGTACGATGGGATTGGTTCCGATGATAAGATTTGATTAGCAAAGAATGATTACAACACCAAATCTACCTCAAGATGGAAGTAGATTGATTGGGTTGAAGATGATTAGATAGGATGTGATTGGATAAAATCGTTTGATGGGATGATTGATAAGATAAAATGATGGATCAGATAGGATGATAAGAGGGATTCTAAATCATGTTCAGAGATTACCCGAGGTGACTTAGGATGCTGATTGATTGGATAAAAGGATAAATAGATGATTGCGGCACAAAATCCACCTTGAGATTGAAAGTGGATTGATTAGGTCGACGATGATGAGTAACTTAGGAAAGATGATGATCCTAAGCAAATATGGATGATAAGGATCAAACTCAGATACCTTAGTCAATTCAAATAACTTCTGAAATGAAGTTCAAGGGATTTGGATGGGGAAAACGATGATGTATATTTAACCTAGAGATGCTCTAAGGTGTGCTTTATATGGTTCGAATGATGAATAGATGACTTTTGGATAGTGCAAATGGACTAAAGGATGAATTACGAGTGAATGGAAGGGGATGAAAGTGTTTAGATCATAGCAAATGACAAGGTTTTAGGTCCCCAACTATTTGACTCTCTGGGTGTGGCTGCCTATTCCCAGGGCTTGGTCACCTATTCCCTGGGCGTGGCCACCTATTCCTAGGGTCTAGTTACCTGTTCCCTAGGCATGGTCACCTGTTACCAAGGCCTGGTCACATGTTCCTAGGTCATGGTCACCTATTCCTAGGGTGTGGTCACCTATTCCTAGGGCTTGGTTGCCTATTCCTTGGGCATGGTCACTTGTTCCCAGGGCCTGGTCGCTTGACTGGTTTTTAGACTTGTTTAAATCAGAAACAAGGTCAAACGAGCTATCTGAATGAGCAAATGAGCCTGACAAGTGGTGAAACATACTCACTAGATGATGGAACGAGTTCCCCAGACAACAAAATAAACTCTCTAAATGGATGAACGGGTTCACGAAATGGGAGAATGGAATCTTAGAATGGGGAAATGGACCGACGAAATGAGGGAACGAATGCTCATAATGGGAAAACAGACTGACAAAATGATGAAAAAATAGACAAAACTGATTGCTTAAAGTGCAAAACACCTGGTTGGGTGGGATCGGCCCTGTTCTGGGCCTGGTCACCCCTTTTAGGGCGTGGTCACCCTTCTGCAGGACACAACCACCCCTGGACAGGTCTTGGCCGCCCTTGTTTAGGAGGGGTCACTTGTCTGGGTAAAAAGTGAACAATTTTGACTCAAAAATGATTGAGATGAAGGGAAAGGTCACCCCTCTTGAGGTCAGGGTCACCCCTGGTCAGGGCATGGTTGCCTCTGTCAATAGACCTAAGCTTGACTTAGGAAAAATGACTATGGAAAAGGACATAAAATACTTCAAACAATAAGAAAAAGGCAAGACTGACTTGACTAGTAAGATATGCATTGGTTTTTCATAGAAAAGATAGTTCAAGCAACACGCTCCTATGATTAGTATGAGGGGTATGGCCAACACAGTCCTCTAACTAGGCTAAACAAATAAATCTAGGGAGTCCTCAATATACACTTAGTACATGAGGCACAATCGTGAACACCAGCTCGTCACAAGCGTGAGTCGAGAATCCCAACAAGATACTGAAGGCTCAGACCAACTCTTCATGTCTATCTAGGTATCACGCTAGCTTTGATGCTCCACCAGACATGACATGACTAGATTGGGGTACAACTTTGGCCCCCCCACTTTATATACCCGTCAGTATGCGTGATTGGAATCATCCCTTAGGGTGATGAAATCCCCAAGCAGGTCCCACTACGAAGAGAATGCTAACCATTTTCGGCTACTCCCCAAGCTCACATGAAGTGCAAGGGGAAAGCTTGAACGATGTAATGCTCCCTTGGGTAACATAAATGACTTAAGTAAGCTATGATTTCTCTTCACCCAGGATCGCCAAATGGTGCAAGGGGATTGGATACGTCAATAGCTTACCTACAAATAAAGAAAAATATGTATTGACTCCCCTACTTAGACTATGTGCCTAATTAGTGCGAAAATGAAAGCAAACAACTAACTAAATGCCTTGGTCCTTTCATCCTGCAACAAACATGTTAGTAGTTTTTAACCTTCGTTCTTCGTCAAGCGTAAAATAACTACACAAACTTTAGTAAAAACCTTCACAATCACCAACAATACAAGTTATGGGGTTAGTAATAACTAAATGATAGAAAACAATTTGTAAAAATGATTTAAAATACCATTTTTTCCTTGCAGAAGGCTCTATTTGGACTTGGTCACCCCTGTTTTGGACCTGGTTGCCCTTGTCAAGGCTTGGTCACCTCTATCAAGGCCTGGTCACCCTTGTTAGGGCTTGGTTGCCCCTTTTGTAGGTCCTAGTCACCTGTGTCAAGGCCTGGTCGCCCCTGTTAGGTCTTGGTGACCCCTCTGGTAAAAAAAGAGAGTTAAATTGGCTATTCTATCTTAGACAGGCATCTATGTCTGGGTGGGGTCTCTCCTCTGAGGGCAGGGTTGTCCCTTTGTGTCACCTGAACCTACAAAATATCAAAAAACAACAAATGTAAGAGTAAAAGGATCCATTTGTGGGTCCCACCGGGCGTGCCAGAAATATGTGCAAGTGATATTACCTCCTAATATGCAAAACTAATTGAGAAATGCAAGATAAAACAATAATAGAGCACCTCAAGATTGGGCTACATTGAACACAAATAAAAGAAATATAGAAAAACAAGAAAGTATACCTTTTACTTGTGTTGATCCTTGGTTGGCCCTTGATGCAGCTTGAGTGTGTGCTCCTTAGATGGAAAACAATCTAAAATGAGATGCAAAGGGGTGAAGATACAATGGAAGATGCAAATGATGAAGGTGGTTATGTGATAGTCTAAGTAAAATGGATGCAAGAGGATGGGATGAAAGCTTAAAAGTGTGCAATAATGAAGGATGAAAACTAAGTATGCTAAGAAGTGCTTAAATGTCTTGAGAGCATAAGTGTGATAAAATGCATAAGGTATCTGAATGAATGAGAAGGGGGGTTATTTATAGAAGAAATTGAATTCTCTAGAGAATTCAATGACTAGGATTGAGCCACCATGGCCAATATGGAGAGCTATCATGAGTTGAGGACTCACAAACCCTCACATCTTCCCATGTGAAGGATGAAGTGTCCAAAGGACATGGTGAGATGGAAAGGGTACAAATGATGTGGAAGAAGGACAAGTACTTTAGGATGTGACTAATGTGACCTCTCAATGATCACATGGGGAATAAAATATTCCTTGGAGGAAATAAAGTGAATTTTAAATTCACATGATTGGGGATATCTTAAGGATAAGACAAAGTTCCCAAAAAGAAGTTGAGAAGTACTTTGGATAAGACAAGGTGCTTATAATAGAAGGTTCCCAACCCATGTGATTGATGTGACCTCTCAATGATCACATGGGGAAGAGGAGAAGCTTAGAGGACTAAAAGTGAATTTTAAATTTACATGTGGAAGAAAAAAAGGAATTAAAAATTTCTTGGAGGTGGAAAGAGTTGACTAAGATGCTGATTGGACTAACTGATCAATGATTAGAAGATAGTTAGGGGTTAATGAAGATTAGGAGCCAACTTGCAAAAGTTGGAGCATGTGACACATCCTAATCAAGGATTAGAAATGTGCACATCTCTAAAAATGAGATTAGGAGGTGGATTATGTAAGAAAAGGTGATGGAGGATGTGACATGTCAGTGATTGTTTATTTAATTCTTTAAAGAAAAGGGGGGATAAAGAGTAAGGTATTTATTTATTAACTAAATACCTTAGGGATTTAGAAGAATTAAGGGGATTAATCAAATAATAGCAATATTAATTAATAAATGCAAGTAAGAGGATATTTAGACGAAAAGGATAAATTTGGACAAATGTAAGTGTCCAAATTTAGGTATCTACAAGTATTACTGACCAAAAAAAAAAATCTAACGGTTCTAGTGTTATTCTAGAGTTTTCAATTAGCAAGTCTATTGCTTTAGAGATTTACTTCTGGAATGCAACTACAACCATCCATCATCAATTCATCGAATGGTCATGGTTATATTGATTTGCACTAACACTTCACCACTGCATTTTTTTATTAGTTTGATATTATGTCTAATTCACCAATGTTTTTTCCATAATCATTGGAAAATAGGTTTAATTCTCCAATGAATTTTATTTTTTAGTTTAAAAAAAAATTAATCACCAAAAAAATTATTATTTTTGATTTGAAAATAGGTTTAATTCGCCAATTGAAATATTTTATTGGTTTGAAAATAGATTTTAATCACCAATGGAAAAATTTTAATGGTTTTAAAAAAAATGCATTTCACCAGGATTTTCTATACTTCTAGTGATTAGAAAATATTTGCCAATGGACATTACTTTTTTTTAGGAAAAACAAAAAAAATTCAGCAATAGAATTAATATTTTTATCAAGAAGTATACAAGATTTTCCAGGATTTTACACCTTTTCTTGGGGGGGGGGGTTTCTTAAAGTTTTCCCTAATGTGAAGGTGACATGGTTAGACAGATGGCCTTGAAGAGATGTCATCTTACAAAATGAAACAATTGCAGGCTAGAAAATCTTTTTGAGGATTAAAAGGAATGGTAAGACTTTAGGCACTTGTTCAAAGATTTGAAGGAAGAAAGTAGCTATTACTTTGCAATCTTGGATTAGAATACAAAGCCAAAGTTAGGCCTGTTGCTCATGCATGAAATAATGGAAGAAATTATAGCAAGGGTACAATAGAGGGAAGAAGCTACTGTCAAATATGAACTAGCTATGGTATATGCTTTTTCTCATCAGTGGAGAGCTAGCTCAAAATATAACCATGGATATTTTGGATATAAAATTGATAAAAATAATTGGGTTGGTATTTGAATTGTAAGAATACTGATGAAAGATTTAAAAAAATTCATGCCTATAGTTGAGACCGATGATCCTCATTAGTATAGGATATTTATGCAAAAATGAGGGAGTTGTCTTGGAATATCAAGGTATCAAGATATTTATATATTCAAGAATTATACACTTAGTAGTGTGCAAGAGGAGGAAAAATAATTACTCATGTACCATCAAGAGTCAAGAAAATATTAATTAAATTTTAAATGCATATGTTAGATTCTAATCAACATTTTTTTTAGTAATCTTTAAGTATGGGTTGATTATCACATTGCAACCAAGTTCATCTTTAGGGTTGTTGCAAGGGAAATTGTTGCAAGTTATATGAATGAGTTCCATGGTTTCTAACATGTACAATGTTTTTGTGGAGATTATTGGAGATGCCAAGTGAAGAAAACTATAAATATAGACTCCTTACACAATGTGTTCTTGTGAAGATGGTAATAAGTATGAGTAAATTTTTTTTATCATGCGTTATATAAACCTCCTCATCATTCAATACATTATATTATTACAAGAAAATGTTGATTACAAAATATAACTAGAGTACATGTTGTTGGGAATAGGATTCCATTTAATTGTAATCCTAAACATATTTCATGTATCTCCTAAGTCCTTGGAAAGTGTTCCCCAACACTCAGATTAGAAAGAGATTAAATTCAAATGAAATGAACATGTAAATTGAAATTTGTCATTATTCCTAAATGATAGGAACATGTGGGGATGCCCACGAAGAGCTCCTATAAAATAGGAGCACATGGGGCACATACATGGAAGGTGGAACCCACCTTGAGTTAAGTTAACTATTTGGAGAAAGATAACACTTCAGTAATCCATGTAAAGATCCTAGAAGTTAGGAATTGATGTTTACATGCATGGAGTTCAATTCAGTTTAGTTGAATATCAGTTCAGTTTAGTTTAGTTTAGTTTAGTTCAATTCAATTATGGTTCAGTTATCTTCAGTTGACTTGGAATACATGAGTAATGACTTGAGTTGCATGACATATAACAGGTTTATACTTTTAGTTAACATGGGATGATCAATCATGCATGATGTTTGCATGAATGGTGGAGAGATATGTTTCAGTTAACAAAGATTGACTTGGACCCACCTTGGATGTCCAAGTTGGCATCTTGGAGTTAACACCTTTGCATGAGAAGATATTTATAAGGCTTAGTTAGGTGGGGCCCATTCTTGGGTGCCAACTTTGAGGAGAAGCTTACAAGATATCTTCAAAACCAACAATCAATTAAGACTTCAATTTGGGATGCCCAAATTGATGAAGGAATTGGTTTGAATTTGGATTTCATGGAGGAACTCTACTTGCCCAATCTAGGCATAGATATTTGTGAGGAGCTTTATCCTCTTGTAATTGTAAACTCTTTGTAGTTTACAATGATCATAATTGTCTATTTATTGCAGCAAGTTGAAGAGAGTTCATAATCAAGTTTGCAAGTTGAGCTTGTGCATGTGTGAGGGTTTGAAGCATGGCATGGGATGTGTGGATTCATGCTTGGTAACATGGAATGCATGGATAGCTTGTGAATTGCAGCAATTGTATGAGAGTTCCACGAGAGTTTATTGCAGGTTGTGAAGAAGGATTGTTGAAGGAAAGGAAGCATATCAATCGAGGATTGATACAATGTTATTGTAATCTTGTTCTAAGGTTAAATAATACAAGCACTATTGATTTTGATTGTGGAGTTTTTTCCCAAAAGGGTTTCTCCACGTATATGCTGTGTCACTTCTATCTTCTTGCCTCATTCTTCTACAATCTTCTGTCTCCTTCTACAATTGGTAAAATTGATCTAAGCAGATTAATCATACACAAAGAATTGCGACAAAGAATATTTAATTAAATTTGCAGTCTCATAGTTTTACAAGTTTTAAGCTATACTATTACCTCCATTTTTCAACATTTGGTATCAGAGCTAACAGTTGGGTAGAGTTTTGGGCACCTTTCTCTTAAAAGTTTGAAGGTTTTTTGGTTGTGGTGGGAGATTTTACTATTGTGTTATTGCAGATTTGTAAAAGAAGTATGTTATAATGTATCTGGGTTGATGGTTGTAAGACTTGGTATGGCTTGCTCAATCCTTGAAAGGAAAGGCCTGGTAAGAGAGGAGTTCTCCTAGGTGGTAAGGGGAGGGAAGTTGGGTTAAACTAGTTCTTAGGTTAGAGTTAGTGGATTAACCTTTAGTGGTCTTTAACACATGGTTTTGTGCTATTTGTATTAGTCCATGGTTTTGGAGCTCATGGTTTTGAGCCCATGGTTTTGCATGTATGGATGATCTTCAGTTAGGAGATGGTTATGATGATGTCAAGGAAAGTGATGGTTTGATTATCTTGTTGCCATGTAAAACTCAATATCACAATTCAGTGGGAGATTTGGTAGGATATGATTATCTTCATGTGATTTGAAGAGTTTTTAACATCTTGTCTCATGGGGGACCCTTAGAGTCTTTGGTAAAGGTGTAATTGTTCTTTCTTTTAGAGAGGATGCAGTTCTCTTTGGTTTTGAGTACTAATCATTTTCTTGGAGCTTCATGATTATGCAAGTTGCATTTGAAGTTAGCATGGATTGATTGGCGGGTGCTCATGGATACTAGAGAGACTTGGGTTAGGAAGGATATTTCTTACGTTAAGAGATATATGTTGGAATGGTTACTTGTAAGAAAAGATTTTTCAATAGTAAAGACCAAGAAGCCTACATCTGGAAATGGATATGAGTGCATCATAGGCCTGATGAGAAGGTTGTCTATTGTATGCACAAGAAAATCTTGTATCTCACTCTTGGTCTACTCGGTAGGTAAAATGATCTAAGAGGTGTTTCTTTCCTAATTATTAGATGCATTATTAATATGTATCTTGTCTTCTCTTATGCATTAGTCTTGAGAAGTAGATGCATGTTTTTATGTATTTTCTTTATTCTCCTTGCAATCTTGAACTTGAGTTAGTTTTGAGGATTTGGGTAGGAGAGGTACATGAGATAGTTAGTGGCTTTGGTAACATTCCCTTATATTTGTGGGAATGTTTGGCTAAGTTTGATCTATTTTCTATGAGAGGTTTACATCTAAGTTTTTCCATGTTTCATTATAAGTTGAATGGTTAGGTGTTGATATCCTTTTAGTTTCAGAGTGTTGAAGGAGATCTTAATTTACATAGTTTGACAATATGATAGAGGAGTTAGCCAAATCCTCTATGTGAAGTGATATAGGAGGACTTGTTAATGTTGTGATCTTATTTTCAGATTTGACATTACCTATGCAGTGGGAGTTCCAAAAGGTATATGTGTTTTGTATGAGAGGGTCACCTCTCTTGGACTGGTTACACTTTACTATAGTGAGTTACTTTAGAGGCTTTTATCGCATGTCTATGTGTGTTGTTACCTTCAAGTCTTATTTTGCAGGATGGTGAATATACATGGAATTGTTTGCAAATTGGTATCACGATGTCATGGAGAGCTTGGATACACAAGTTTGGTGTGAGCTTATGACAGTGATGTGGTTTTGGTTGTGTACATCATGATGCCATGGGTTACTTAGTATCACGGTTCAGTGGGAGAATTTGGAAATGATGTGGATCCATTGTTGATTTTGGATGGTTATCTTACAAATAAGTTCTCTTGGTTTTGAGTATTAATCATATTCTTGGAGCTTCATGATTATGTAGGTTGCATTTGAAGTTGGTATGGATTGATTAGTTGGTGCAAGAAGGCCATTGGTCTTAAGTCATGTACTTGATTTATAATAATGATTCCTTATTTAGAGATTATAAAGAGATTAAATTCAAATGTAAATGGACATGGATTATAAAGAGATTGACAAATGAAATGGACATGTAAATTGATTTTTGATTATTCCTAAATGATAGGAACATGTGGGGATTCCCAAGAAGAGCTCCTACAAAATAGGATCACATGGGGCACCCACATGGAAGGTGGAACCCACCCTGAGCTATGTTCAATGTTTGGAGAAAGATAACACTTCAGTAATGAATGTAAAGATTCTAGAAGTTAGGAATTGATGTTTACATGCATGGAGTTTAGTTCAGTTCAGTTAAGTTTAGTTTAGTTAAATATCAGTTTAGTTTAGTATTAGTTTAGCTCAGTATTAGTTTAGTTTAGTTTAATTAAGTTATGCTTCAATTATCTTTAGTTGCATGTAGTTAGTTTCAGTAGAATGCTAGTTGACTTTAGTTGACTTAGAATGTATGACTAATGACTTGAGTTGCATGAAATATAATAGGTTGATACTTTCAATTAACATGGGATGATCAATCATGCATGATTTTTGCATGAATGGTGGAGAGATATGTTTTAGTTAACAAAGATTGACTTGGACCAACCTTGGGCACCCAAGTTGGAAACTTGGAGTTAACACCTTTGCATGAGAAGATATTTACAAGGATCGGTTAAGTGAGGCCCTGATGTAGACATATGGTGGAAACCCAAGAGATAAATTTGACATAACTTCTCTCAAATATGCCACTATAGCTTCAAGTCACCAAAAATCAACTAAAGACCATATATTTTCAAAAATATTGTAAAAAGATCAACACAACATCTACATGGAATCCATTCAACATCAAATACAATTCCCCAACCATTCATACAAGGTTCTTTAGCAACATTATAGAGTTTCATTAAGTGACCTTGCTCAAAAGGCTACAAGATTAGCCCTAATTTATAAACCATCTACTCTTTAGACTTCTCCAATCACCATGAACTCTTGGAAAGTCATTTAATACATGCCAAAACATCAAATTTCATAATTTATTGATAGTTTCAAGGCCTCTTTACCACTGTTCTATGAAACCCTCCTTTATCATGCATTAACCTAGGGTTTTGGTGGAAATAACAACTCCAATCCTTCTCCAACTAAAAAAACACTTCAAACACCTTTCAAAACACCTGTCCAAGCCAACCAAATATTCACAAGACTAAAACTCACATGGATTCATCAAAACTCCACTTAAGTTGCTTGGATTTCACATAAGAACAACACTGTACAGCCAGGGTACCTTCCAAAAATCAAACAACTCACCCTATATTTTCTTCCCATGACACACAAACCCCTTCATTACCTTATGATAGGCCATTTCTCTGAGTCATAGGATCATACAACAAGAGAAATGGCCATTTTTGATATTACTTTACAAAATAGCAATTCACTGGCTTTCACTAGTCAGATTCTGAAAAAAACTTGATTATTTCCTTCAAGATGAATATCAAACCTCTGCAGGGCCTTCAAGTGAAGGTTAAGACATGAACCTACAAAAAACTAGGAGTCCTAGAACTTAAATGAATCTGTACGGGCCGTATAGAGTTGGGAATGTGGAGAAAACACAGAAAATATAAGAAAAAGATAGAGCAGCACATTGTTTTTCTCATTCCATCTTTAATACAAATTCTTGTTAACCCTTATTCGAGCCTTCCCAAGGCATTAAGAAAATTTGGAGTAAAAAACCAATGCCTAACTCCCTCAACTATCCATAAATTGTTAACTAACCCTTAATACCCCTAATCTATTCTTTAATATTGCACTTGACTTATTGACACAAGTGTGCAATTTGTTTTTTTTTTATACTTATGACCCCTAAAATCACTTCCATGGCTTTGGGATAATCCATTTACAACATGAAGATTTCACCCTTACATATTTTCCTTTTAGGCTTACAAGATCCAAATTTTGATATAACTATGCAAGTGTGCACTTGTGCACATTTGACCACCTTAGCCCTACATACAATATTGGTCTATTAGACCTTATTTGGACAAAACTATAAACAAAAACACTAACATGACCCACCATTCTTCAAACAATCAAAAATCAGTTTGTGGTGTAGGTGCTCATGCACCATAAACCCCCCCTAAAAAGAACTCATGCCTCATGAGTTGGCCTTGATTCCACTGTCTCCATGCTTCATGATGACTCCATTGATTCATAAATGCATCCCACTGTTGCATGTATATTGGATATACAAAACTATCCTAAACTTCCTTCATGGTGTATCATAGGCACACAAGCATTTTTCCTTGCCTTTGTTCTCAGACCAGTCATCTGGCTTATATCCTTCTCCTAACCAAGATGTGATTTTGTACCCTATATTGTACCTAAAAACAAACATATGTCAGTACTTCCTTGGTTTGTCCTCACCATCCTTTCATAATCAGGTCTGCAATTCTCTTGTCTGCCCTGTTTTGCTTGTCCTTTACTCACTGCCTTACTATCTTGCCTTACCCCTATCCTCTCAGCCTGTCCACTCACTGTACCACCAGATTCTGACTACTTCTCACTTGTTGCATAACCACAGGGCACTCTATAGTACCTACTAACACACTGTCCTACACATTCACTGTCTTTGTCTTCTTTAACCCTAATTGACCTTTAGATCTACTGTACCTGCACTTTTGGACTTACATTTGTGCATATCATCAGAATTTGTTACCTTTTTCACAACATTTAGGGGCTCCTTGTTCCCACACATGATTACTTTTTCTTTTCCTTTCTCACTCTCTACCCAAGGAGTCAAACCAAACCTCTGTCCACCCTACATGATTGTGTATTTTTTTTCCTTCCCATCATAGATGGCACTCCTATCATACTGCCATGGTCTTCCAAGGAGGATGTGATAGTAGTCCTTTGGAAAAATATCACAAAGTACACTATCCTTATACTCACCTATTTGAAAATATACCATAGCTTGCTCATTCACTATCAATGATTGACCATTGCTCAACCAAGAGACCTTGTAAGGAAAATCAGGAGGGATTCTTTTCAAATTGAGTTTATTCACCATTTAACAAGAAACCACATTTTCAGTTGAACCTGAATCCATTACCATCCTACATACCTTAACTTGTACCTTGCAATTGATTCTAAAAAGTGCTTTCCTATGCAATGGCTCCTCCTCTTAAGAAGTCTTCAAAAGTTGTTTGTGTAGCATCAAGGCTTCTCCAACTTCTGATGTGAGGTTCACTACGGTGAAGTCACACTCTCTTCATCTTCATGCACTAGTTGATTCCTCCTTTCTCCTGCATGAGAGCTTGAACCTTTCCTTTCAGGACAATTGAAGGATGGGTGTCCAGGTTGGTTACAAGTATAGCATCTTCCTGAGAATGCATTGTTGGAATTCCTACCTCCTCCAAATTTGCCTCTTGTGCCTCTCCATCCACCTCTAGAATCAGATTGCTCTTGGAATTTCATGGAATCCTCTTGATTATAATTGGTTGGCTTTGAACTAGACATGAATCCTCTTCCTCTTGATGCACCACCTCTGTGTCTAACTGCTTTCTCTTTCCTTCTCTTCAATTTCTCCTCCACCCTGATAGCCATTTGATAACAATCCTCTACACTCCTAGGGTTAGCCAAAACCAATTCATCCTGTACATTAAGCCTTAAACCACCAATATACCTAGCAATATTTTCATCTTCATTCTCATGATGACCAAATCTTAAACTTAGTTTATAAAACTCCTCAGTGTAAGACTTAATATCCATTTCCCTTTGTCTTAAGTTTTGTAATCTATTAAACATTTGAACTTGGTGGTATTTGGGTAAGAATTTACCTTTCAATTTTGATATCATCTTGTCCCATGATGTGATCTTAGACTTTCCTTGTTTCCTCCTCTTAGACTGAAAGTAATCCCACCATACCAAAGCATGACCCTGCAACTTAGTCTTTGCAATCCTTACTCTTTTCTCCTTAGGAACTTCTTCACATTAAAAATGGTTATCTAATGCAACAATCCAATCAAGTAGTTCTTAATCATTTAGACTACCACCATATTTAGAAACATCAAGTTTTACCTTAGGCTTGTCACCTTTCACTACCTTCAGCAAATTTGCTATTCTTTGGTCTTCTGGATCAAGTTCTTCTTCCATGTCTTCAAACTCCTCATCTTCCTCTTCTTCTGTCTCACTCTCTTCAACATCTCTTCTCTTGTTTGTCTCCAGGGCTATGATTCTCTCTTCCAACTCTTTGAGTTCTCTTGCATGCCTTTCCTTCATCTCCCTCATCTCTTTAGCCATATCTTTGTTCTTTGGAGGCATCTTTTCAACCTTTCTTTTTCTTCAACCTGCAAAATGCAAACCAAAACCTACTCCCTGCTTTGATACCACTATGATGTAGACAGATGGTGGAAACCCACGAGATAAATTTGACACAACTTCTCTCAAATATGCCACTATAGCTTCAAGTCACCAAAAATCAACTAAAGACCATATCTTCTCAAAAAAATTGTAAAAATATCAACACAACATCTACATGGCATCCATTCAACATCAAATACAATTCCCCAACCATTCATACAAGGTTCTTTGGCAATATTATAGAGTTTCATTGACCTTGCTCAAAAGGCTACAAGATTAGCCCTAATTTACAAACAAACTACTCTTTAGACTTCTCCAATCACCATGAATCTTAGACAGTCATTTAGTACATGCCAAAACATCAGATGTCACAATTTATTGATAGTTTCAAGGCCTCTTTACCACTGTTCTATGAAACCCTCCTTTATCATGCATTAACCTAGGGTTTTGGTGGAAATAACAATTCCAATCCTTCTTCAACTAAAAAAAAACTTCAAAAACCTTTCAAAATACCTGTCCAAGCCAACCAAACATTGATAGGACTAAAAATCACATGGATTCATCAAAACTCCACTTAAGTTGCTTGGATTTCACATAAGAACAACACTGTACAGCCAGGGTACCTTCAAAAAATCAAACAACTCATCCTATATTTGCTTCCCATGACACACAAACCCCTTCATTACCTTATGACATGCCATTTCTCTAAGTCATAGGATCATATAACAAGAGAAATGGCCATTTTCGATATTACTTTACAAAATAGCAATTCACTGGCTTTCACCAGTCAGATTCAAAAAAAAACTTGATTATTTCCTTCAAGATGAATATCAAACCTCCACAGGGCCTTCAAGTGAAGGTTAAGACATGAACCTACAAAAAAATCTGAGTCTTAGAACTTAAATGAATTTGTACGGGGCATACAAAGTTGGGAATGTGGAGAAAACACAAAAAATATTAGAAAAAGATAGAGCAACACGTTGTTTTTCTCATTCCATCTTTAATAAAAATGCTTGTTAACCCTTATTGTAGCCTTCCCAAGGCCTCAAGTACATTTGGAGTAAAAAAACCAATGCCTAACTCCCTCAACTGTCCATAAATTGTTAACTAACCCTTAATACCCCTAATCTATTATTTAATATTGCACTTGACTTATTGACACATAAGTGTGTGATTTTTTTGTTTTTTTATACTTATGACCCCTAAAATCACTTCCATGGCTTTGGGATAATCCCATTACAACATGAAGATTTCACCCTTACATATAATCTTACATATTTTCCTTTTATGCTTACAAGATCCAAATTTTGATATAACTATGCAAGTGTGCACTTGTGCACAATTGACCACCTTAGCCCTACATACAATATTGGTCTATTAGACCTTATTTGGACAAAAATAAACACAAAAACACTAATAGGACCCACCATTCTTCAAACAATAAAAAGTCAGTTTGTGGCGTAGGTGCTCTTGCACCATACACCCCCCTAAAAAGAACTTAGGCCTCATGAGTTGGCCTTGATTCCATTGTCTCCATGCTTCATGATGACTCCATTGATTCATAAATGCATCCCACTGTTGCATGTATATTGGATATAAAAACTATCCTAAACTTCCTTCATGGTGTATTATAGGCACACAAGCATTTTTCCTTGCCTTTGTTCTCAGACCAGTCATCTGGCTTATATCCTTCTATCGACCAAGATGTGATTTTGTACCCTATATTGTACCTGCAAACAATCATATGCCAATACTTCCTTGGTTTGTCCTCACTATCCTTTCATAATCAGGTCTACAACTATCTTGTTTGCCCTATTTTGCTTGTCCTTTACTCACTGCCTTACTATCTTGCCTTACCCCTATCCTCTCAGCCTGTCCACTCATTGTACCACCAGATTCTGACTGCTTCTTGACTTGTTGCATAACCACAGGGCACTCTATAGTACCTAATAACACACTGTCCTACACATTCACTGTCTTTGTCTTCTTTAACCCTGAATTGACCTTTAGATCTACTGTACCTATACTTTCAGACTTACATTTGTGCATATCATTAGAATTTTTTACCTTTTTCACAACATTTAGGGTCTCCTTGTTCCCACACATGACTACTTTTTCTTTTCCTTTCTCACTCTCTACCCAAGGAGTCAAACCAAACCTCTGTCCACCCTTCATGATTGTGTATTTTTTTCCTTCCCATCATAGATTGCACTCCTATCATACTGCCATGGTCTTCCAAGAAGGATGTGACAGCAATCCATTGGAAAAATATCACAAAGTACAGTATCCTTATACTCACCTTTTTGAAAATCTACCGTAGCTTGCTCATTCACTATCAATGATTGACCATTGCTCAACCAAGAGACCTTGTAAGGAAAATCATGAGGGATTCTTTTCAAATTGAGTTTATTCACCATTTCACAAGAAACCATGTTTTAAGTTGAACCTGAATCCACTACCATCCTACATACCTTACCTTGTACCTTGCAATTGATTCTGAAAAGTGCTTTCCTATGCAATGGCTCCTCCTCTTTAGAAGTCTTCAAAAGTTGTTTGTGTAGCATCAAGGCTTCTCCAACTTCTGATGTGAGGTTCACTACCGGTGAAGTCACACTCTCTTCATCTTTATGCACTAGTTGATTCCTCCTTTCTCCTCCATAAGAGCTTGAACCTTGCCTTTCCGGACATTTGAAGGATGGATGTCTAGGTTGGTTTCAAGTATAGCATCTTCCTGAGAATGCATTGTTGGAATTCCTACCTCCTCCAAATCTTCCTTTTGTGCCTCTCCATCCACCTCTAGAATTAGATTGCTCTTGGAATTTCATGGCATCCTCTTGATTATCATTGGTTGGCTTTGAACTAGACATGAATCCTCTTCCTATTGATGCACCACCTCTACCTCTAACTGCTTTGTCTTTCCTTCTCTTCAATTTCTCCTCCACCCTGATAGCCATTTGATAACAATCCTCTACACTCCTAGGGTTAGCTAGAACCAATTCATCCTGTACATTAATCCTTAAACCACCAATATACCTAGCAATATTTTCATCTTCATTCTCATGATGACTAGATCTTAAACTTAGTTTATAAAACTCCTTAGTGTAAGAATTAATATCCATTTCCCTTTGTCTTAAGTTTTGTAATCTCTTAAACATTTGAACTTGGTGGTGTTTGGGTAAGAATTTACCTTTCAATTTTGATATCATCTTGTCCCATGATGTGATCTTAGACTTTCCTTGTTTCCTCCTCTCAGATTGAAAGTAATCACACCATACCAAAGCATGACCTTGCAACTTAGTCTTTGCAATCCTTACTCTTTGCTCCTCAAGAACTTCTTCGCATTCAAAATGGTTATCTAATGCAACAATCCAATCAAGTAGTTCATCATTTAGACTGCCTTCAACAACTTTTCCATTCTTTGGTCTTCTGGATCAAGTTCTTCTTCCATGTCTTCAAACTCCTCATCTTCCTCTTCTTTTGTCTCACTCTCTTCAACATCTCTTCTCTTGTTTGTCTCCAGGGCTATGATTCTCTCTTCCAACTCTTTGAGTTCTCTTGCATGCCTTTCCTTCATCTCCCTAATCTCTTTAGCCATATCTTTGTTCTTTGGAGGCATCTTGTCAACCATTGCTTTTTCTTCAACCTACAAAATGCAAACCAAAACCTACTCCCTACTTCTGATACCACTATGATGCAGACAGATGGTGGAAACCCAAGAGATAAATTTGACACAACTTCTCTCAAATATGCCACTATAGCTTCAAGTCACCAAAAATCAACTAAAGACCATATCTTTTCAAAAATACTATAAAAAGATCAACACAACATCTACATGGCATCCATTCAACATCAAATACAATTCCCCAACCATTCATACAAGGTTCTTTGGCAACATTATAGAGTTTCATTAAGTGACCTTGCTTAAAAGGCTACAAGATTAGCCCTAATTTACAAACCAACTACTCTTTAGACTTCTCCAATCACCATGAAATCTTAGACAGTCATTTAGTACATGCCAAAACATCAGATGTCACAATTTATTGATAGTTTCAAGGCCTCTTTACCACTGTTCTATGAAACCCTCCTTTATCATGCATTAACCTAGGGTTTTGGTGGAAATAACAACTCCAATCCTTCTTCAACTAAAAAAACACTTCAAAAACCTTTCAAAATACCTGTCCAAGCCAACCAAATGTTGACAGGACTAAAAATCACATGGATTCATCAAAACTCTACTTAAGTTGCTTGGATTTCACATAAGAACAACACTATACTGCCAGGGTACCTTCCAAAAATCAAACAACTCACCCTATATTTGCTTCCCATGACACACAAACCCCTTCATTACCTTATGATAGGACATTTCTCTAAGTCACAGGATCATACAACAAGAGAAAAGATATTACTTTACAAAATAGCAATTCACTGGCTTTCACCAGTTAGATTCTAAAAAAAACTTGATTATTTCCTTCAAGATGAATATCAAACCTCCACAGGGCCTTCAAGTGAAGGTTAAGACATGAACCTACAAAAAACTCTGAGTCTTAGAACTTAAATGAATCTGTATGGGCCGTACAGAGTTGGGAATGTGGAGAAAACACAAAAAATATCAGAAAAAGATAGAGCAACACGTTGTTTTTCTCATTCCATCTTTAATACAAATGCTTGTTAACCCTTATTCAAGCCTTCCCAATGCCTTAAGTACATTTGGAGTCAAAAAACCAATGCCTAACTCCCTCAACTATCCATAAATTGTTAACTAGCCCTTAATACCCCTAATCTATTCTTTAATATTGCACTTGACTTATTGACATATAAGTGTGTGATTTGTTTGTTTTTTTATACTTATGACCCCTAAAATCACTTCCATGGCTTTGGGATAATCCCATTACAACATGAAGATTTCACCCTTACATACAATCTTACATATTTTCCTTTTATGCTTACAAGATCCAAATTTTGATATAACTATGCAAGTGTGCACTTGTGCACATTTGACCACCTTAGCCCTACATACAATATTGGTCTATTAGACCTTATTTGGACAAAAATAAACACAAAAACACTAACATGGCCCACCATTTTTGAAAGAATCAAAAAGTCATTTTGTGGTGTAGGTGCTCCTGCACCAGGCCCATTGTTGGATGCCAACTTTGAGGACAAGCTTACAAGATATCTTCAAAACCAACAATCAGTTAAGAATTTAGTATGGGATGCCAAAATTGATGAAGGACTTGGTTTGATTTTGGATTTCATGGAGGAACTCTACTTGCCCAATCTAGGCATAGATATTTGTGAGAAGTTTTATCCTCTTGTAATTGTCAACTCTTTGGAGTTTACAATGCTCATAATTGTCTATTTATTGCAACAAGTTGAAGAGAGTTCAGAATCAGGTTTGTAGGTTGAGCTTGTGCATGTGTGAGGGTTTGAAGCATGGCATGTGATGTGTGGATTCAAGCTTGGTCACATAGAATGCATGGATAGCTTGTGAATTGCAGCAAGTGTATGAGAGTTCCATGATAGCTTATTTTAGGTTGTGAAGAAGGATTGTTGAAGGAAAGGAAGCATATCAATCAAGGATTGATATAGTGTTATTGTAATCTTGTTCTAAGGTCAAATAATACAAGCACTATTGATTCTAGTGGTGGAGTTTTTCCCCAAAAGGGTTTCTCCATGTATATGTTGTGTCACTTCTATTTTCTTGTCTCATTCTTCTACAATCTTCTGTCTCTTTCAACAATTGGTAAAATTGATCTAAAAAGATTAATCATACACAAAGAATTGTGACAAAGAACACTTAACTAAATCTACAGTCTCATAGTTTTACAAGTTTTAAGCTACACTATTACCTCCATTTTTTAACACATGATACAATTGAAGATGAAATTCTTGATGAGAAAGTAACTTGTGGATTGCAAGAAGACACAATTCCCACCTCGACAAAACCAATAAATACTCTTTCTTTGGTGTTGTAGATTTCAAATTATGTTTTGGGAAATGTGACTTTTGCCACTTATTGTAATTAGAGGTTAGAAAATAAGCTTTCTTTCTAGAAAGGAAGAGTAAATTCTAACTGAAATAATGCTTATTTTTAAATTATTATATTTCAAAAAGGTAGTTACTAGGTGGTTACTTGTTAGTTATCAAAGAAAGCCTATAAATACAAGACTATTTTGAATTTAAATGAGAAAACTCATGAGAAGTATTTAGAAAAATTGTATCAGAACTATTTGGCTGGACAATTTGAGCATAATGGATTTTAGAAATTGTATGATTTCATAGAGATAATGAAGGATGCATTTTGGTTTGTATGTTCTAAATGTATTCTTGTACTATTATTATTTATTTATCACATGCTAAATAAGTAATCCCTTTGTGTAATTGTATAAACCATTGGCAATCAATGTGATTGATGAAACATAATAATATCTTTGTATCTTGATTTGAATGTGTTGAAGTATCTTATCTCTTTGTATGTTGAGATTTTTCATCCTTCCTTGTCATCGTTACATATCAAAACTCCCTTTGTAATTTTTAATCACTTGTGAACTCTTAGTTTCTATTCATATGTCTATCATTGGGGTTTTTGTTATTCATTTTCCTTTAGTTTTATCTTTTATCCTTTACGTAATTTTAAGCTAAAAGTACACAAAAACTACAAATACCCCATCATACGAGGGAGCTACCCCTCTCAAACATAAAGGAAGATCACTATTTCATAACTATCTCTCCAAATATTAGGATGATTTCCACTACTCTTCAAGCAAATAAGCTTAGTTTTGGAGAAACAATCATAGTGAAAAATCTGCTTACCAACAAGGTGCTAGTATATTTCCACAATTCTTCACAAATATTCAATAGTATGCAATCAAACTCTAGAATTTTGCAAGGTTACACCCTCACGCTTGGGTTTATGACATGGCTTAACTACCTCCCATGAATTTATTAACTCTAGCGGTTGTATCGGGCATTAATAAATTAATATTTTGGTGCAACGATAACCATTTTTGCAACAATTGGTATTGGATCCTGGGTCATAGGTTTGAACTCCTCACTTGTGCTGGGGGGACTATTGCAAGGTGTTTTCCCTTGGTCTCCTTGTGTTGTGCAGCGCAACACTTGCATTCATGACATGGCTTAACTATCTCTTGTGGATTCAATAACTCTGGTGGTTGTATCAAGCATTAACAGGTCAATCTTTTGGTTCAACAACAACCATCTTTGCAACAAAGAAACCTCTCAATTTATTAATGATTTTGGAAACATTCCATTCTATTATAACCTTATTTTTTTAGGATCTACCTTTACTCCTTCATGTGAAACTATTTTTCCCAAGCACTCCACCTCTTTGAGACCTAAAGCACACTTGGATGGCTTAACATAGAGTTTATGATATTTGAGAAATTGCAATACTTTACCAACATGCAAATTTTTTCCTCCCATTTCTTTTTATAAATCAATATATCATCAAATAAAACTAATACAAACTTCCTCAAAAAATTCTTAAAGATGAGGTTCATCAAAATCTGGAATGTTGGTGTTGCATTAGTAAAGACCAAATGGCATAAAATAACCCATAATGACTCTCATGAGTTTCAAATGTTGTCTTAGAAATATCTTACTCCTTAATTCAAATTTGGTGATTGCCTGATGTAAGATCTAACTTTGGAAAATACATATCCCCATTTAATTCATCTAGAAAATCATCAATGACTATAATGAGAAACTTATATTTGATGGTGTACATGTTGAGCACTCTATAGTCTACACACATGCACAAAGTTTTATCTTCCTTATGCATCATCACCATAGGAGAGGATTAAGAACTTTGGCTATGTTTGATAATTTCTACCTCCACCATCTCCTAAAATATATTTTCAATCTCACTTGTTTTATATATTGGTACATGCAAGGTCTGATGTTGGGTGGATGTCTCCCTAGCACTTATTGTATGGAATGATCATGATCCTTCTTAGGAGGAATTTCTTTAATAATATCTCAAAAAAACACTGAGTGAAAAATCTATAATTGCTTGTAAATTTGGGTAGGTAGGAGCATTTGATTGATAAGATTCTGATGAACATAATTGGGCCACAAGTCTCTTTTCTCTTTTCTTAAACAACTTTTACATTTGATAATATCTTACCATCTATGGGGAATTTGCACACAACCCTCTTAGTCCAAATTTATTTCCTTCTAATTGAAATTTCATGAATAGCTATTGGAATTTCATCTCAATTGTTCTCAAATTAGTAAGCCATTTTACCCCCAAAATAATATTTACTACACCCATGGAGATAGAAACATTTGGGCTCTCAAGATTATAATCTCCCATGGATATTTTAATGTTGTGACATTTCATATAATAAGTAAGAGTACCACCATTTGTAATCAAGATTTGAAACTCTAAATACAGATATATAAAATAGTTTAGATATGTAGAGAAATTTTTCATGATGAACCATGAGTACTACCTGAGTCTGTCAACACTATTACTCTTTTATCTTTTAATAAATGAACTACCTTGAGAGTTTTTGGTGTAGTAAAACCTATGAATGCATGACAACAATGAATTTTTTGGGGATCTTGTGATTCCTCATTTTACTCCCTACCACCCTCTAATATTGGTTCCTCCTCTTCTTCCTTACTTGGGAATTTAATATAAAACTAATTATTTTCACTATATTTATATCCTCAACTATATTTGCTATCACAATTGAAACATAACTCTTTTTCTCACTTATCCTTAACTTATTGTGGTGTTAATTTAGTAGGTTGAGGAAGAAAATGTGTTGAGTACATCCTTTCTGTATTAGGACATTATCCCCTTGCTTTCTAGGAATCAAATACATCTTCTCTACCTTATGTGCTAAGATAAAAGAGTCACATATAGAGATAGGAATAAACATGTGTACATCATATTAAATGTGATCCTTAAGACCACCCAAAAATAAATTGTTGAATTTATCCTATATAACTGTATCCACTCTTAAAGATAAATTTTGGAATTATTGGATATAATCCTTAATTGATCCTATTTGTTGAATTTTAGCTATATCTAGCTAAAGAAGTTGTCTGTCACACTATTGCTATAATATGATTATAGATCCTTTGTAAAAATTTACCATGAGATAGTGAGAACCTTTATCTATTGATGAGTACATAGCCATTGATTCTAAATTAATTTCTCTAGTTAGAACTACACATAGGGAAGCCATTGCAATATTTTTTCCACTTGGTACTTGATGTATATCAAAAAATTATCTATTTGGTTTATCCATGCTAGTGGATCCATTCTATTAAACTTGTGCATATCCACCTTTGGTATCAAGTTTCTAGATTCTATATGAGTATTAAAAATTGGATTAGTAGTAGGTAACCTAGATGATCCACCTTAGTTGATTGAGACATCCTTTCTTGGTCAATTTATATTATCATTTAACATTCTTTATATGTTTGATATATCTCCTCTTAGGATGTATATTTCCTTGTAGTTGATCTATATCCCCCTCATCCCCATATTCACTAATGAAATGTCTTCCTTAAACTTGATGTTTTTTTTCCCATTGGGATTAATATCCTCAATTATTACCTCATTCTTATCAAGATATTTTCAAGGTGTGACAACATTCATTTTGCCTCTTGTTGAAGGCCCTGCTATGATGGAATTTTTTTGCAATAAATTACAAAAATGAAACTTAAATGGTTTTAATTTTTTATTGTAACTTGTCAAGGCCAAAATAACATTTATCTAGATAAATCTCCATGAAATTAGAAGATATTCAACCTTGAGAGGTAAAATTTAAGAAAATCTAATTTTACAATAAGTTGCTTAATTGTTCTTTAATTCAGGTCTAATATTTAAAATGTAGCCGCCTCAGTGAATTTATGAAAAATCATTTAAAAATAAAAAAATAAGTTCACTTAGATCTAAGAGATAGAGTCCTCCCAAACAAAATTGGAAGAAACCCTAATTTGGCAATAAATCCCTTAACATTACTCCAATTATTTTTAAATTTAGATTGTGGAGGATTCACTATGTTATTCGAAACCCCTCTAAAAATTAGAATTTTTTTTTCAAAAACATGAGATAAATGCATTTCAAAAAATGACCTCTAAAATTGAAAAAAATTGCCTTGCTTTCACAATGCCAAGATCATGCTTTGATACCATTTGTGATGAAATAAATTACACAATAAAATATATAATATGAAATATGATACAAATATTTGATAATAAATGGGAATAACAAGTGGCTTCGAGGGGGAAAACCTCCAAATATCTCCAATGAGAACACAATTCATAATTTGATGATCAAATAAAACTCACTATCTCTTATATATAGCCTACTTATGTCTAGGATATCACCTAGGCCGATCTAGATATCCCTATATAAACCATAGGGTGACCTAAATAATTAAATGACAATATAATTGTGATAATATAACTTAATTAAGAGTTAAGGTATCCATAAGTTGATTACTCATAACTCTATGTGTACTCTTATATTAAAGGCATAGCAATTTGGAGGTCTTCCCTTTTGAAGTGACTTTTTATTCTTAATTATCATAAAGTATTTATATAATATTTCATATTACATTTCTCTGTTATGCAAATTGTTTCATTACAAAAAGTTTATCTTGAAATGTAGCATTTAAAAGTATTTAGAAGGATGTAACTAAATGTGATAGTGATTTGCCAGTATTGGCATGGTGTGATGGTTTATAGGTGGCATTGTTGTTCTTGCCACCAAGGTTCAAAACCCATTGGGGTGGTATTGTTGAATGGTTGTATCCGGTTCATAGCTCCGGTCAAAAGCGTTTACCCCTTGAATAATAAATGTGATAGTGATTTAACTAGAATATCATAAACACACAATACACATATAATTCTTCTAATTAGCACATGATAAATTATTTTTGAAAAATATTGTGTACAATAGTTCTTTATTCAATATTGAGTCAAAGATAATACTACTAACTTACTAGATATTTAAATTGATAGGGATAACTATTTCCTCTTCATAGTAATAGAATAACATATTGAATTATTATAAGTTATTACATTAGTTTTGAACATAAAGAATATCTAGGTAAAATTATATTCATTTCTGTTGAGTTCATAAGTTCATGTGCTTTTCTGAATGATGTTATTCATTACTCTATGATTGTTGTTTAAGACAAAATACATAGCTGCATAATGAGATGATGGATATATGAAGCCCAATGGATTTCTTGTTTGTTTCTTCCTATGGCCGTTCATTTTATTTCTTGGAGACTCAGTCATTTATTTTGAACAATGTAATTAAATAAAACTCTCTTGATGAAGATGTATGCTGGAGCATAAGCATGACTGTAAGAACATAAATTAATAAACATGATTTTTTCCCTTGCTTCTTGGTGGACGTAGCCTTTTAGGTGAACCACTTTAAATTCGTGTCTTTATTTTTTTATCTATGTGTGTTTGATTCTTTATCTATTTTAGTTTTTCATTTATCTGCATTCCATCTTCAAGAATTGGTATCAAAGCTTGGTGGTGAACCGGTTCTTTGGAAATCGGTGAAGAATTTCCAAAAGCATGGATGAAGTAGATATGTGGAAGATTGAGAAGTTTTTAGGGAAAAATTTTGAGCTATGGAAAATGTAGATGAAATCACTGATGATTAAGCAGGATCTCTCACTTGCATTAGAGGGGAAAGCTAAAGGAAAAGGCTCTATGTCACATAAAGAGTGGGAGAAATTGGATAAGAAAGAAAGGGACACTATTTTTCTTTCATTATCAAGCAATGTTCTCTTCAACATTTCTGTTGAGAAGACATCAAAAGATCAATGGGATAAAATTTTGGATATGTACAAGATGACATTAGCATTGAACAAGGTTTTTATCATGAAGTGGTTATATAATTTGAAAATGAAAGAAGGTGGGATAATGTAAAATCACCTTAACAAATTTAATACTTTGGTCACCCAATTGATTTTAATGGGTATCAATTTAGATGATGAAATTAAACCAATTCTATTATTATGTTCTTTACCAAATAATTGGGAAGGAGTGTTGATGGCATTTAGCACTTCGATGGTTGCCAAGAGTAAATTAAAATTTGATGATGTTGCAGCCACTCTTCTTGGTGAAGACATGGGGAGAAAAAATCAAGAACCCTCTTTCAGTGATGCCTTGATTGTGTAAGCACTGGAAATAGAGGAAGGGGTCAAGAAAGAGGAAGAAATAATAACTGAAGAAGGTCCAAATCTGCACGAAGATTGAAGTCCAGGGGAAAAAATGGTGATAATTAGTTTTGTGGCAAACTGGGTCACACTAAAAAGAATTGTTGGAATTGCAAAATGGCATAAGAAAAGGTGAGAAATAATGAAGTAAACATTGCATATGATAAAGACAACGGTGTTTTGGTTTTATTAGCGAGTTACATGACTACATATTTGTGGGTGCTCAATTCTAGTGCCTCTTTCCATGCTACACCTTACATGATGGCTTTCACAAATTACCAAGAAGGTAAGTTTAGTAGATATTTTCTTGGTGATAATAAAGAATGTGAAATAGTTGGAAAAGGTGATGTGATGTTGTATTTAAAAATTGGAAATAAATGGATCTTGAAGGATGTGAAACATGTTCTTACACTGAAACAAAATTTAATATCACTGAGCTAACTTTATGCTCAAGGGTGAAATGTTAAGTTTTCTTTAAAGGATGTGAAACATGTTCCTACACTAAAACAAAATTTAATATCAGTGAGCCAACTTTATGCTCAAGGGCATAATGTTAAGTTTTCTTTAGTTACTTGAAAAGTAACCAAGGGTGTCTTGGTGATTGCAAAAGGAGAAATTGGGTAACCTTTATGTTTTAGAGTGTCATGGTGAAGTGGGAGTTGCAATGGCCATTATTGACAATGGTTTGAAGCTTTGGCATAAGAGGCTTGGACATGTGAGCAAAAAGGGACTTGAAGTTATGCTTCAAAGGGATCAACTTCTAGGCCTTAAATCCGTTGATTTGGAGTTCTGTGAGTATTTCCTTCATGGTCAACAAAGACATATCAAATTCTTGAAGATTGGTCATGAAAAGTAGTCAACACCTTTGGAACTCATGCACTTAGATGTGTTTAGACCTATGGAGGTACCTTATTTTGGACAAGATAATTATTTTGTCTCTTTTATTAATGATTGTACTCAAAAAGTGTGGGTCTACATGATGAATAGAAAATTATAAGTTTTTTCTAAATTCAAAAATTTCAAAGCCATGGCTGAGAATCAAACTGGACATAAAATAAGATGTTTACAAGCCGATAATGGGGGAGAATTTTGTTCCGAGGAATTTGATAGTTTTTGTGCAGATAATGGCATTAGACGGATCAAAATAATTCCTTTTAGTCCTCAAGAAAATGGTGCAGCTGAGAGGATGAATATAATTATTTTAGAGAGGGCTCGATGTATGCTCTCTAATGCAGGCCTTAGCAAGGAATATTGGGCAGAGGCAGTTCACACATTAGTATACTTAATTAACATGAGCCCCTCATACATATTAGATTTTGATATTCCCAAAGAGAAATGGTTGGGGAAATGAATTTCTTATTCTCATTTACGAGTTTTTTGCTGTGAAGCATTCACTCATGTTCTTAAGGAAAAGCGAACAAAGTTGGATTCTAAGACAAGGCAATGCATATTTGTTAGATATGGTAAAGACCAATATGGTTTTCATTTGTGGGATCCTATCACCAAGCAACTTGTTCATAGTAGGGATGTTGTGTTTAATGAGTTTTTTTTCCCAGGTCTGCAAAAATGGGAGATACCTGTAAAAGAATATGTGCCTTTTGATTTGTTTGAAAGTGGAACTAACAAGCAAAACTATGTTTCTTATATGTAGCCTTCAAATGTTTATTCACAACATTTACATACTGAAACAATGCCTTTGGGGAGTAATGCACAATCTCCAATAGGAAATACACAACACACTAATATTGGTATGTAGCCTCTCTTTGTCTCTGCACAACCTTCTGCAAGCTCAATAAAAGCCTTTGGTAGTGAAACACAACCTTTGTTATTTCCCTCTATGTAAGTTAAAAATGCTACATTCCTTGTTCTGCCTCAAACATTCTCACTTGGGAGTAGTTCACAACTTTTACAAAATCAAACGTTGCCTTCCCAAAATGCATTGAATCTACCTTATGAGAAATATTCTTTAGGACACTTAGACCACAAATTAGGAACTTTATTTCCCTTGCATCCTATTTTGGGTGACAAAGAAATTTGTTTCGCAGCCTCATGTTGAAGCTTGTAATTTGAGGCGTGTGCAGGAATAGGATAGTGTGTAGGCATAGGGGAGTGTGCAATAGGGTAATTTGCAATCTGACATAGAAAATATTTAGCATCAATTACAAAGATTAAAATTGGACACAAATTTACAAGAATAGGCTCCTCAATTACAGAGGTCTACTTGTGAGAAAATGTATCCCACTAAATATGATGATTATGAGCTATTACTTTCTGATCAGGTAGAGCCTTCAACTTTCACCAAAGTATTGAATAGGTTCAATATGAAGAATTCCAAGTTTGTTAGTACTTCATTGGCTGATCACTTTCACTTATCATCAACAATGTGCCCGAAAACTAAAGAACATGAAGAAAAAATGAAGGGTGTTCTGTATTCATTATTAGTTGGGAGTCTCATGTATGCCATGGTTTGTACTCACTTGGACACTTCTCATGCAGTGGGAGTTGTGAGTAGATTTATGAGTAATCTAAGTAAATCTCATTGGTAGGAGGTACAATGGATTTTGTAGTACTTGAATGGTACATTAGATCATTTTTTATGTTTTAGAGGCAAGGATTCTTAGTTGTGAGGTTATGTTGATTCAGATATGGCTGGAGATTTGGAAAAACAAAGGTCTACTATTGGTTATGTGTTTATATTTGTAGGGGCTACGATTACTTGGGTTTCACGGTTGCAACAAGTTGTTGCTCTTTCTTCTACTGAAGCAGAATATATTGCTCTCACCAAAGGAGAAAAAGAAATGATATGGTTACAATGCTTATTGGGAGAATTGTGGTGTAAGCAATCTACTTTCACTTTGTTTTGTGATAGCAATAGTGCTATTCATTTGGCCAAAAATTCTTCTTTTCATAATAGGACTAAGCATATAGAACTGAGATATCAATTTACAAGCCATAGAAGTGTGATGCATTGACAAAGGTAGTACCAAGGGAGAGAGTTCACATTTTGTAGAGCTTCTCTCAACATTCTAAAAAAGTGACAATAAGATCAAAGTAGGGGAATGCCTGATATGTTGTAGTAGTCATTGGACTTCAAGTGGGAGATTATTGGGTATATGAAGCCCAATGAATTTCTTGTCTGTTTCTTCTTGTGGCCATTCATTTTATTTCTTGGAGACTCGGTCATCTATTTTGAACAATGTAATTAAATAAAACTCTCATGATGAAGATGTATGCTGGAGCATAAGCATGACTATAAGAATATAAATTAATAAACATGATTTTTCCCCTGCTTCTTGGTGGACGTAGCCTTTAAGGTGAACTATGTTAAATTTGTACCTCTATTTTTTATCTGTGTGTATTTGATTCTTTATCTATTTTAGTTTTTCATTTATCTATGTTCTGTCTTCAACACGAGAATGTGTCTAGATGAGCTAAAATATTAAATAAAATGCTTTAATTTTCTTCACTTACTTATACAATTGAACACGGATCTCATGTATTGAGATAGACGAACATTAAAAGTAAAAATAACATTTGAATATTTATTGAACAATAAATTTGATTGGTCTCGAAATTAAAATATCATGCTCTAAATGTTAAGCATACCTTTAAATCATTTGTAATTATTTGACTATAGTAGTTCTACTTCATTATGTTTGCATGATACATTCCTTTATCGATAGACTATAGTGATCTCTACTTGTAAGATTCAGTGGTTGTTCTTCTAAGGTTGTAGAGATGCATATGGTGCTTGATCTTTGCTAGGGTGATTCATTGACAATTTCAAAGTAGATTTGGCAGCATAGAAGGTTGAGGATGAAATGTTTACCTAACCTCTATTTTTTCTTTGCACACACCTAAGATATTCTCAATTCAAACACTCTAATTATGATGGTTCATCTTAAAAAAAGATGGGATGTATTACTTTCTCTTCTGTGTTAGTTCCTTGACAAGGAAATCAGGGGTAAATTGAGTAGGAAAATATACAATTCATGGCATCAATAAATATGACAGTTGGAAATTAAAATTTGTATTAAAAAAAATTGGTTGTATAACTAAATATGGTAAAAAAGTCTTAACATTTATAAGACTAATCAAAAGAATTCTGCTAGTTATATTTGAAAATAATATGACTTCATATCTATTAGTCATTAAAAAAGGTTTGTTGAAAATATATTAAATAAATTTAAATGCATTTAACAAAAATGTAATGAAATTTAAATTTAATAATTTTATTGTAAGAGAGGGGGACCAACCACGTCAAGGCTCTAGGTCATGGAGAGCTAAGAGTGGAGGGATGCCCTAACTTACCTCACTCTAAAGGATGTATTGGGGTGATGATCAAGAATGAAGAGCACTATATAGTACTTCTATCACTCTATAGACCTAGAGTTCGGCTAGACAAGCTAGTTTTTGGAGTCAGTACTAAACCTTAGACAACTCTCTGTCTGAGGATGGTAGCTTAGTTCTAGGATGACAACGTGGCGCACTGGCATCTCTTAGATGCGTTGGCATTCGTATGGCTAGAAAACATGAAATACAGTAAAGATTGCCTCAAAAACTTATTGACAACCTAGCTAGTTGATTTTGATGGGAAAAATAGAATGAGAAAGTATGAGAAATAGAGATAGAGATGATAAAGAAAATAAATGAAAGTTAAGGTGATGAAGATGATCTCACAAAATCATCAATTCACTAGCTAGATCCATGCATGCATCCACCTACACATAAGAAAGAGGGAAAATTGTTGGGTTGCATAGAGGACTACCTAAGTCAGACCCTCGTTTTGGTGTTTCCACCTTGACAAACAACCATAAAGCAACAAAGTAGAATATGCGATAAAGATAGTAGAAAGGAAGAAAAGTTGTAATGAACACTACAAAAAAATACTATGCTACTCTATCAAATCACAAAGGATCTAGGAGTGAAGCGTTACCACCTCCACCCAAAATCTCAATAGCCAATGAAGGAGAATGCAAGGTATGGACTTGGCAAAGTCACCACAGCTGCAATAGTGATGAAGGGAGGTCTCACAAGACTCCAAGCCCACAAGTTCTATGGCTTGCCTCACACTTGAAATGTGGAGTTGATGGAGCTTCAAAGCTACTACAATGCTCACAATGGAATGCTAGAATGCTACTTGAGAGAGTGAAGAAGTTGTAGAAGATTTCTAGAAGATCGAATGTGAATGTATAGAGAGTGAAATGAAGCGAGAATGGAATGTTTTTGAAGGTAAGATGAGAAAGAATAAGGTATTTTTGGGTCAGTTGGTTGAAGAGAGACATTAAAATTTGGCCCAATTTGGTGTGTAACACCTCTGCCAACTTTAGATGCAGGAATCTGTAAGGGATGGCAACGCGACGCGTAGATGTCTGCACACTCCACATTTGTCCCTGACAAATATTCTCTCACTTATGCATGGGGAAAACACCAAGTGGATGGAAGACAGGTAGGTGATGTGGAATTTCTCCTTTGAATTTGATTTTCTAAGGTGAGGGTATGTGAAAGGGGAATTTGCTTAAGGGGTGCAAATTCACTCCTATACATTTATTTATGTACTTATTGTACATAATATAACACAATAAGAAACTAGATAAAGGAATTTAATTTTTTGAATGCAAAATAGACTTATAAAATTCCAAAAATTGAGATCATAAGTACATTAGGAGTATGCCCTCTTTTAGTGTTGGAATATAATTTTTCTTGTAGATTATTCAGTTTGCATGTTTGTGTAGACACTAAAAAATGCCCTAATCAATATCATACACTTAAAACAAATTTACTAACATCATTTCCTCTTTAACCCATCCTCTTTTCACTTAATTAATTTAAATAGTTGAGCTATTTAATTAATTGCATCATTTTCATCTATTGGCCTAACTAATTTAATTAGGTTAATTCATACCTTTTCACGCTAACATTTCATCTCATTAAATTAAATACATCAAAATTTTTAATTTAATTCCCTAAGTCATCTTATTTAATTAAATAAGCCTCAGTTATTTAATTAAATATCATTTCATCTCTCCCCCATTCATTAAATCATTTAATTTAATGAATAAACAATTTAATTCTTCTATTCCCCTAGAATTGCATGATTAAATCTCGATTAATTAACAATTAAACTAACTTTCCTCTAAAAAGGGAATATTCCCATAGAATATTCCTTATCCCTTTTTTGCACAATTAAAACTTTGTTTTAATTTGAAAATTTCCTTTTTCCTCACCCAAAGGAATATTCTTATTCCTTCATCATTTGAAAAAGGGATATTTTCACTTGGCTTCTTAAGCAAGTTTTAACCTTCAACCTTTTGAACTGTAAGTCACCTTTGACCTATGTGAGCAGGTCAAAAGTGTGTTTGTTTGAGGCAAGTGTGAACCCTTGATTACAATCTCATCATGCATTCTCATCTATTGATGAGAATCCATGATCCATGCCTCCCATCTCCTTCATCTTGAACCATTGATTAATCTTTTTGATCTCAACCATTCATTCCTCATTTGCTTTCCTATAAATAAGTCACTATTTGGAGACAAATGGATCCATCTTTTTCAGAGAAAACTTATGCTATTAAAGCTTATACATCCATCTTTCAATTGCAAAATTATGTTTTTGAATCTCATATGCACTCACACTCATATTTACTAACTTTTTAGCTCATCTTAGTTAATTTTAATTGCATAATAGCTTAGAGCATCCATTAATGGCTCCCTTGCATCCATCTTAGCTTGTTTATAAATTAAGTTTTTCATCTTTTAGCTTGGAATTAGAATAGATTAGCTTAGCAATAATATAATAAATGTATTTTTAGCATAAAATCATGGCAACTTATCTTGCATCATCTTCATTTTTAGCATAAACTAGGTTTTCGTTCATCAATCACAATGGTTTCATTGATTCTCTTCCATAGAATCGACTGAAACATGATAATTGATAATGAGATTGGGAAAGGTTCATCATTTCACATCAACACAACACTAATACCAAAACAGGATAAGTTTCAAATAGGTTAGATTAGGAATTTAACTATTTTCTTAGTTTGTAGCTTTCAATTTCAGTAAAATGCTTAGTTTAGATTTCCAATTTGAATGATCTTGTTTGTAGATGTAGGCTTTTTTGGAGAAGTTATGCTTCAATTCATCATGAATCAAGCATAATCAACCCTCACTAACATTTCCTTTTCTCACATTCTAGTGCTAGGAGGGAAAACAATTAACACCTTTTTAGCTCAAATTTCATTTTTTTACTATTTTGCAGGTTCCAGCAATGCCTGAATCTCAAATAGCATTGCCCTTTGAAGAGCGTCACTATATAGCCATCACAATTTGAAATACTGACGTTGAATTAATGCACCGATGCTGATTTAAATCTGGTGATGCTTATTTAATTTGGAGGTATCAAAAAGTTCAAATGACAATGCCCAAACTTCACTAGAGCGATGTCGATAAATTTTAAACCATGACATTGAGAAAAATTTTGATGCTATCATGCTCACTATTCTTGTTACAGAGCGATGCCCGTTTTCACTAGAGTGATGCCCCTACTTCAAATTGTGACGCTACTGTGTTTAGCGATGCCCAAACAGGGTAAGAAATTATATGCTTATTTTTTTCACATGTGATTTAATTTCTTGTATTTATCTAACCAATGATGTGCTTTTGACTGTGTTCTAGTTGTTAGGCTAATAGGGTTTTGTAGGTTTAAAGAAATGGAGCGAAAGTGAAGAAAGGTTTTCTATCTTAAAAATTCTATAATTGTAACAAGCATTTGATGCTTTGGGGCAAGGGTGATCCCACAATAGTGGTTTACAATATTTGGTCAAACTGGACACTGAAATTATTATTTTTAACTAAATCTTCACATTCGGGCACCTATAGCAGCTAAACTATGAGGAATTTGAAGATGATGCAAACTAGAGTCTTGTCAAATTTTGTCTATAGATTTTAAAAATACTTTTTTCAAAATTTTTGGAATTAGATTGCACTTATTTTTCCATCTCCCATGAAAATTGGTTTTTTTCAAAAATCATCATTTTTAAGAAGTGACACACATTGTATAACACATAACTTCTTTTCCATGAAGGATAAAATTCAAATTCTTTCAAATTTAGATTTGTAACTCCAATATCTAGTGCTTCCACTTGGTTAGATAGTTTTTTATTGAATATTTTTTCTTTAATCAAGTTTCAAAGTCAAACCAATTACAATTTAGACATAGGGTGACTATATAACGCGTAACTTTTTTTGTATATATCAAAATTCAATTTTTTTTGTTGGATCAAGGACTTCAATATCTGGTGTACTCATA
>VDFB02344759.1:0-18975 GCA_007258455.2 Sequoia sempervirens
CAATATAATTATTTCTTCTTTTTTGTTCACCATAATTCCTATACCTATACCATTACTCTCCATCCTCATTTCATCCTTCTTCTTCTTTTTTAATATAATTATTTCTTCTTTCTTTTTCCCACAATTGTCCATCATATAAGTGGTTGTTAATATTAAATTAAGCAAACAAACATAAATAGAAAACATAAAAATTAAGAACAAGACACAAATTTTATAGTGGTTCAGAAATTTCCTACATCCACTCTCAAAGCAAGGGAAACTCTTTTAGTGATACTCAATTAGATTACATATTCAACCAACAACTGTATTTATAAAATTTCTGCACTCCAATAATTCAAAAAATCAATCTATGAGAGAATCTTGTCAATTTAGGAAAAAGGAATCCTTATCAAATTTGTTTGAGAAACTTGCCAATTTGGGCTTCACCAAACCCAACAATCTCCCACTTCAAGACCAAATGGCTACTCAGAGATATCCCCCACTGCAGGCATTTACATCAGCCACAATGGAGATTTGAGCTTCACCAAATTTTGTTCACAGACGCACCGAATAACTTGCTTCCAGGCTTCCCAATCAAGCACAAAACCTTCCCTTATTACTTATTCAAATGTCAAAAGGGAAACATCAAAAGTACCACCCCCTAAATAAAAAATCAACACATTTTCCTCCTCCATACTGGTCTCATGCGTCCTCACCCAGGCAATTAAATTTTGCTCCTATACATACAACTGCCTCAAAAATGGACCCATACCCTTGGGATAGACAGCTATTACACTTACATCCTTTGGGAAATCAACACTGCTGGACTTTAGATGTCCAAGTAAAAAACCCATGGGAAAGACAAAGAATGCTCTTTGGTTTCAGGGTAGAAAATATCTGCTCATAATTGTCTACTAAGAGCCTTTGATTGAAACCCTAATCCTAAATGTTAACCAATCAAAAATCATGTTGTGATGATGCATAATGCTACTATTATGGCAGAGCAGTCCCTAAACTAGCTAATTCAGATTTAACCTTAGATCATGTAGGCACCACCCAATCTCCTAGCCTATATCGGTGCACCTCTAGATAATCCTCTACCAGGCCAAACCAGAGGGTCGTCCACTCTGTAGACTCACCATCAGCAGTTGGATGTAGATCTATCAGAGTGGGATACAAAATAAAAATCCACAGAAGCTTCCCCCTTTTGAAACTTCTCAAAAGCATTTTTTAATTCTTGCATTATGGACTATATTGAAGCCTGGTACCATTCGTGGTCAGAGGTTCATCCTCTACTATCTTTTCATCCTCATCCTTCTATTTTCCACATCTCCTATAACTTTTCCATTCATCTTGCTATCTTTAATTGCTTCATGAGGCATCTTGGACTTACTTGCTTGGGTCTCCATGACTCCTTTGTGTCTAGGTTGCTCATGCGACTGCTCCCTTCCATTGCAACTCTCCTCAATATCATTCATTACAATCCCTTCAAATAATAACAACTTTTGATGAATTACCACCTCTGAAAAGAAGTCAAAAGGGATACCATTCAGAGCAGGTCCATTGAAGCTCTCTAGAAAATTCAACATTCCTCAGATGCCTCTATACCAGCTATCTAGGACTCAAATAATTGATTATCATAAACCATGACTACTTCAGGCTTGAACAATGGATTATGATAAACCATTTTTTCCTTTTGATTCTTGGCCTCTTCCTCAGGTTCATCTTTGCTTGCCTGGTGCCAGACTGCATCCTCCTCTCCTTGGGAGGCATCCTCCTCATCTCAAAAGGAAAACTCAGCAGTTTCTTTAGCTGAAACCTCCTCATTTTTCCTACCATCCCACCAATAAGCATGATGGGTTGTTTCAGCTTCCACTTGCGCAGCATCACTCATGCCCGTGTCAGGATTTGAATCATGGCTCATGCTTGCAGCAAGGTCTCATCCTCTAGAAGAAAATTTATCACAGTCGAATAAGCAACAATAGACTTTACTCTCTGGTAAATCTAAATTGAAAAGAAATTTTTCAATAAAAAAATCAACCTCATCATCTTCATCATTTGAAACTCCCACTTCATCTCGTCTCTTCACAATATAAAAGCATCCTGCTCCAGGATCTAACACCCAATCATCTTCCATCTTTTCTCAATACTTTTCCATAGCTCAGAAAATTCTTCACCAATTTCCAGCACCGAGCTTTAGGGTCTGATACCAATTGTTAATATTAAAATGAGCAAGGAAACATAAAAATTAAGAACAAGACACAAGACACAAATTTTATAGTGGTTCAACAATTGCCTACATTCAATCTCAAAGCAGCGGAAACTCTTTTATTGATACTCAATTAAATTACATATTCAACCAATAGTTGTATTTATAAAATCATCTCCACTCCAATAATTGGAAAAATCAATCTGTGAGAGAAACTTGCCAATTTAGGCAAAAGGCATCCTTATCGAATTTGTTTGAGAAACTTTTCAATTTGGGATTCACCAAACCTAACAATGGCTACTACGAGGAATGTGACAAGGACATGCTAAAACATTAAGGGCACACAATGTTTAGAAACACATTAAGAGATAATATCAAGTTTGCTTAGCTTCAAGTTTGGAAAGGTTGAAGCAACTAGGTCAATCCAACACTCCCATTTTACATGAACCCCCATATTTTCTTTCTATTCTTCCTTAAAACATATTTTCGAGGAATAAGGGGAACCCGAAAAGTGGAAAAATGCATCTAAAATTGTTATTCAATATTACAATACCACAATACAAATGTGAACACTACTTTCTACTCAGCACTCACTAAATAAGAAACACACGAACCCTTCAAAAAGATACTAAAATATTTGTGTTGGAGAACCCGCAACAACACAAGTGGTGTAATCAATCTGCTAATGGTCACTTAATTCCAAAATTTGATTCCCAAGATTAAACATGTATGTCAAAATGTAAAACCATGTTTTTGTTTTGACTGATGAGTCACTAGTTGCTTTTCATTTAAAATGGCCTTCAATAAAGAAAATGATATGATAAATCAATCACATTAGGCATCTAAAAAAAATCACTGGATCTTCTCACATAAATCAAATCAAATATGTATGCAATAAATGATTTACTACTAAGACCAAGAGTATTTATTTATGTAAGCTTCTAAAAATGTTTTTCTTTCATGTTTGATAGTCTTAAAAATTGTTTTTCTTACTAAAGATTTCTTTTTAAAATTTAACAATCTAACCTATAAAAAGATAGTAAATATAAGCATGTAAATCTCATATTTCTATTACCGAAAACACTACATATAGTAACTACTATTTTTAGTTTGCACAAATAAAATGTCCCTCATTAGAAAGAAAGATTTCAGTAAATTTCAAAGTTCCCCCTCTACTAAGCAAGTGTTTAGTAACTTCTAGAGTTCCCCCAAACTCTTCAACAAATAAATTTATGGTCATATTCATTGAAATGAATTGTTTTCAGGGCCCAAACTAGTAAATGATTTTACTGAAGGAGTTGGGAGAACTCAGGTAGTTCAGAACATAAGTAGTTCCATCCATGCAAACTTGTGAACAATATATGGCTGATATATAGGCTTACAAAAGAATATACATAAAATCAGCGACAAGAAATACTGACCGAAGATCGCGTACCGAACCTGGCCACCTTTATTTTAAGTTCATTGGAAATGGTGACCTTTGATGAAAGAAACCATGCGCTGGAAAGAATCATTGGCGATAAGGGATAACGGCACCATCTGCTGAATGCGCAACATTCACGACATCGGTTGCGCATTTCAAACCAATTTGATTTGCACTTTCGGTAGAGGCAAGGATCGAGATGGGCCAGTACCGGCATTACGATGGGTATGTTGCTTAACAACGCATTCAATTGATGAACAAAAGGAGTTTGGCGATATTCGGCCTTTTCCAATGACATATTGAGGCGTTTTACTTGAACCTCTAATAAGTGGTTGAGTTTATATTCATTTTCCTTTCTGGCTGAATACACTTCAAAGTCCTGATTATAGATTCATTTGAAAATATCTACACTTTCAAACGGTATCGCCATTTTTTAAATTCAAACATGCATCACATTCTATGTTTCAAGAAATATAGGACAAGAAAATTGAATTTCGGCTTGTAAGTTTTGACCAAGATAAGGGGTGGCCTATTTATAATGAAGTTTTTTAAGCGACACCTTTAAAATCTTTTGTAATAAAATCATAATTAATTATTTTACTTGGAAAAACGAAAAACATGCAATCACATTGCATTTACGGGTCCTCTACTTATAATCTAAAATATTGAAAAAATATTATCATTTTATTGTGGGTTTAGCAGCCCATAGACACCTACTTTATTTTTTCCTTGAAATTTAAGCACTAATTCATCGGAAATTTCAAATTTCACCAAACAGATTTTTTTAAAACAAACTCCAGAAGTTTAGAAACCCTCTATCCAATTTCTAAATTCTATTCTATACTTTTCAAAATAATATAGATAACTTATTCGTACTCTACCAAGTTTCCCAAAATCTCCTCGATTTTTGATTTTTTTGCCACTTAAGGGCCTATTTTTTCCACGATGATCTTGCACATACCCAGTGAGAATGGCCTCATAGTGGTGCATTACAATTTTAATGCTTGATATGGTAATGTATGTGTTATGTCAGTATTAGAAAAACTATACTATTATATAACTAGCAGTCGCATGCACAGGCATGCAACGATCAATTGATAGGGTGAACCACGAAAGGCTATTGGCCGAGTGGGAATTTTTTTTATAGGATACAATCGGTGGGGTAAAGAACCAATATGAAATTATGTGAAGCTAGTTCATATTGGAAGGCGGATTATATGAATTTGAACTCAATGTACAATTAACTTTTACATAAAAATTATTTTTCCTATATATATTGATTCAATATGAGTATAGTAAAGTATTATAAACTCAAATCTCACATCAAAAACTATTTGCATGACATGTTTTGGAATTAAAATGCATTAGTTGGAAATTGGCTATCAAATTCTAGAATAAAATTATGTGTCATTTTGAATGAATGATTTTAAATTTATTAAAGGGTTTTGCTTTTTTAAAGACTTATTAGTGATGTGTTTTATCGCTGAGATTGAATTAATAGGAGTGCTTTTTGAAAAGTGGTCCCATTAGTAGGGGAAAAGTATTCTTTTAAAAATTTATTTTGTTATTGTTTTTATTAGTTATAATGCTCATAATAAATGAGTTTTCAAAATAGGAAAGATGTTACAAATAGTATTTACTTTGTAATCTTTGTGAAATGAGATTGCGGAGCACATTCCTCCTAGAGGGTACCTTTAATCGAATTGTAGCCAAGGCCACATTGTTTTAGGAAGATTATGGCGCGATGTTACTTCAAATTCCTTGCGCCTAATTTCAAAATATAAACTCGTAAAGAAGTCCCCCAATAGTAGAAAAGTTTCTTTGGCTTTGTTTATTGTTTGATGAAGGTATAATGGTCATGATAAATGACATTTGAAACAAGAAACATGTAAATAGTATTTATTTTTAATTTTTGGTGAATGCATGCAGGACCATCAGAAAAACAGGCCCTGGCGGCAAAAAATTCAGAAAATCCGAGCTAGACAACTTGATTCTGTGGTACCTGAACAAGTTATCTAGTAATATTCTCAAAAATAATGTAAGAATAGAATCTTGTGGGAAAGCAAAACTGAATGTAGTTTCAAACTCTTAGGCTCTTTTGAAAAATTTATTTTGGTGAAAACTCTGAAATTTCTCAACGCAATAGTACTTCAAACTCTCAAGGGGAAAATAAGAAGTAGGCAACTCGTCCTTGAATCTCGAACCACAATAAAATTTGATGATTCTTTTAAATAAGATTTTGAGATATAAGTAGAAGATGACATGTCCCTATGACGTGACATTCCGCTTGAATTTTTTTCCAAGTAAATGAATTAATTAAGGATTTTTTATTTATTAAATTTTGCAAAAATTGAGGTAAACTCTACATGGTTCCACCACCCAACCCTATCAAAACTTGATGAAACTGTTCTTTACTTTTCAACCCTATGGTATGTATTGCAGAATGTACGGCTGTTTTGATTCAAAAATTGTGATAACCATTTGAAAGATATAGATGTTTTTCAATCACCATCTAATTAGGGACTTTAGTCATAATTTGAATAGAAAACAGGTCACGAATTTCACTTATTAAATTCAGCAAGTGCGCATAATTTATAATGTATGGTGGAAACTGAGAATCTCCTTTAAAACTCTTTTCGCTTCATCAATTTTGGGTAAAAAAAATTCGTCAACCACATAGCCATCATATTGCCACTTTTTGGCTCATCATGATCCTGCACATATCTGAATGTGATGAAAGGAAACACATACTCTATAGTGTAATTTTAATTGAATTGGAAGGTACACATTTTTTTCAGGGAAGATGAGAAAGATGTCACCAAATTTATACAATGATTTGTGCACAATAGATGATTTGTAAAAGAACTATTTCATGACAGATCTTCTCAACAATTTAGTCGACGGAGAACCTATTGAAAACTTTAAAAAGATAAATTGAATAGATAGAAGGGATATTAGAAATAATAACATTAGAAGGTGGATGCTATGAATTTGGAATCTATGTACAATTGAAGGTTATAAACAAAATAATTTTCACACAAAGATTATTTTTCATATATATATTCATTGAATATGAGTATAGTAAAGTATTATAAACTTAAATGCAACATGAAGAACTATGTACATGACATGGGTAAATCATCTTTTGTGTTTTTGACTGAAAATCCATTAGTTGGAAATTGTCTATCAAATTCTAGAATAAAATTATATGCCATGTTGAAGGAATGGTTTTAAATTTATTAAAGGCTTTTGTTTTTTTAAAGACTTATTAATCATGTGTTTTATCGCTGAGATTGAATTAACAAGAGTGATTTTGGAAAAGTGTTCCCATTAGTATAGCTATGTCTTCTATTAGCAAGATTGGGGAAAAAGGTATTCTTTTGAAAAGTTATTTTGTTTTTGTTTTTATTAGTTTTTGAAAGAGGAAAAAATGAATTTTACAGAAACCCAAAACCACAATGTTTAAAAACAAAAGAAATGATCGTCAAAGATCCCATAAATAGATTAGTTATAGAGAGGATAACAAAATGACAGAGCCATAACCACCAAAAAAGCCAGCAAGGGCCACAAAAAAGACCCAAAAAGACTAGAAAAAATGTCAGCAATGACTAAACTTGGGACTTTAATGTTTCTGCTATCTCAGCTTCCATGTCGTTCATTTCCTGAACCCCCCTCTTTAAGATCTAGACCATCTGGGTAGTATGGGGTGCTTTCCTCTTAAGGTTGGCATGGGTCCTCTTTGATATTCCTTGGTCTCATTCTTGTTTTTATCCTTGTCCTCTTCCAGATCAACAACTAGCGAACCCTGTTGTGACTTTTCCAACTTTTCATACATAGCATTGATGATAATGGCATTTTGCCTTGCGATTATATGGTTTTGTTCCACAACAGTTTTCATGTTGTTTTTTATTTTTACAATTTTAGCTTGTAGAGTCTTATACTTGTCCTCAATGTCATCATCTCTCGTTCTAGTATTGTTCTTTTTTAATTTTCCTTCTCCATTGCTCAGAGCAGACAACTTCAATTCTAGTTCCTCCAACTTACTATTAAGAACCCTATTTATGAGATTAATATCATTAATTTCTTGATAGGCCCATTTCATAACCATGAAAATATCACCAATGCCACTTCTAGCAAAGGCAAGGATATCTTCAGACTGATCCCGGTCTAAAATGAGGTTAAAATCATCTGGGTTAGGGGAGCCGGGAAATCTGGTACCATCATCTCTGAAAGAGGCAAGAGGGGTAGAGACGGAGTTTTTGCTAGCTTTAGGGTTTTTAGTTTTGTCCTCCAGAGAGTCCACAGAGTAGGAAACCAACTTATTAGCAGGGGAACCCTTGAGAGTGGGATTCTTTAAAGGAACCAGGCCACTAGGGTAAATCTCAGGGTTAGCTTTTGTGAGGTGGGGTTTACAAAGATGGGTTTTCTTACCAGATAGGATAGGGGATGGATGGGCTTCAATAATTCTCTCTAGGTTAGGCTTAGAATGATTTTTTGAACCACCACTATCCATATCATAGTCGTCAGACGCCGTGGAGGCAACCGACTTGGATAAAGCCGACAGGCTTTGAAAATGTTCATAGATTAACCTAATAAGATCAAGATGAAGAATAGGGTATCTCCTTGGATTTTTCTTGTGGTCCTCAAGGCTATTGGTCAATGAACAAAACAAATAATAAGGTAGAGAAATTTGTACCTTATGGCGGAAGTGGTTATGGATAGCAAAATGATGCCCATAAACTCTAGTGAATTTCCCATCCAAGGTAATATACTCCATTATGACATGAAGCACCTTTCTCCAAAGTGCCTTGATGGTGTCGATTTCAAAATAGTTGTTGGATACTTTGACCAGTTTCATTTTCTCCTTTTCTTTCTTAGGTAATTTGATTACCACCTCATCTAAATCCCTTCTATCACAAAAAAATTTCATGCCCTCAGTGGACATTCCAGTCACCTCTCCTATGATTTGTTCATCCAATTTCACCTTTCTCTCAAAGAGGATTATTTCTCCATTATTCCAATTCTTCTCAAAGTAGTCCATATCCATAGGATCAGGCCCATGAATTTTTTTCAGGAATGGAACCAAACCACCTCTCACAACCTGTTTCCAGACCTTATCATTCCTCATGTGCATTTCGTAGCTTTTTGGCTTGATTCTTTTCCTATCCCCCCCATATTCAAATGCACCTCACTACAATCTCTACCAATGCTGAAAACCTATTGCAAGTTTACACAACCATTCCAATGAACCCAGAAAGTGTGTCATTTTTCCTTACCAGCTAAGTTATTTGACACTGCCCCATCAAATGTCTTGATTTTGATGTACTTAGCCTTTTTCCCTATCATCATTAAAGATATTTTCCTCTTTCCCATGCACAACATCATAATCTAATAAGGCCTTGACTTCAACTCCCAAGTCCCTAAAATTTTTCCACATGTTCAAACCTTCCCTCTTAATCCCCTCATTCGCAAAGTAATCCACCACACTGTTAGCTTCCCTGTAGACATGGGAGACTTTAAATTTGTCGAACTTGTCTAGGATAGACTTTTCTTCTTAAATATAATTCTTAATTGATTAGGAGGGGGGGTGTCCTACCTAAGAGATAGTCAATGATGTTTTTGGAGACCCCTTCAAGCCATAAATATTTTATATTCAGATTATGAGCTAAATTTAAAACTTGAAAATATCCTATAGCCTCCACCACATGGTTGGTTTGATGACCTAGGGAAATGGCCATAGCCACCATAAAGTTACCATTTGAGTCCCTTAACACACCTCCACTTCCGGCCATCCCCGGCTTGCCCTTCGTAGCGATGTCAAAGTTAGCTTTAATCCAGCCATTTGGAGGAAAGGTCTAATGCACACCCTCCCTGCTTTTCTTAGCTAGCTTGGATTCCTTAGAAACATCCATTTTTATATTCCAATCCTTGGCTATCATTAGATCATAGGGAGTGCACACCACAGCTTTAAGATTAAGAGCTTTATGGGGATAATCATTGAAGTTTTCCTTTATATGCCTTTTTTTTTTCAAAAACATTAGCCTCTGACATCTCCTTGTCCCTAGAGAGTCTGTTATTATGTTCTTTCCATACTCCCCAAACAACAAAAGGGAAAATAAAATCCCATAACCTTTGAATGAAAGGATTTTGAGATGGAGCTTTCCATTGTGAAAAGAAATCTTCAATGGATAGTGGGAAAACCCAAGAAATATTCCAGAGGGCTAAAAAATTTCCCCAAATTGTAGTAACACACAGAAAATGGAGAGACAAATGGTTTGTTGAATCCACCTCACACTTGCAAAGGTAACATCTATTAGGGATTTGAAATCCCCATTTGTAGAGATTATCCACCGTTAGCACCTTATTTTGAAGCGGAATCTAGAAGAAAATGTTGAATTTAGGAGTCAAGTGTTTTATCCATGCTTTAGACTAGAAAGGAGGGGGGGCTTGAGAAAGGGCCAATAGAGAGATAGCCAAAGAAACAAAGTAGTTACCCGAAGGGTTGTCCATCCAGAAAAGATGATCATCCAACTAATTCTATCCCAATCTAACAACCCTTAAGGAAGATTGAAGCAGAGCCAAATCCTAACTAACCACACACAAATCCACCCAATTTCCTTCATTTCAATAATATTTAACATACTCTCCAAAAGCTGCTTTGCAAAACTCAATCCATCTATTGAATCTTTCAATTTTAATAAGGAGCTCCTTAAAAATCCATCTGTCCTCCCAGAACCTTGCTAATTGCCGCTTCTAATGTGCCATCCAACCCCTGAATCCAAGATCTTTCTACCAGCAATCATGTCATTCCAGCAAGCTGAACCATGGGGAAAAATAGGAGAATCCAACAAAGCTTTGAGGGACCCACAATTGGTCATATATTTACTTATTAAGATATTTTTCCATTCTCCAATAGACAAAAAGGATCTCCATATTTGTTTAGCAAGAAGAGTCTTGTTAATCATTCTGATTTTTCTCAGACCTAATCCCCCTAAGGTTTTCGGTCTACAAACCAAATCCCATCCTAAAAGAGGAATCCTCTTTGTCTCCTCCACACTAGACCAAAGGAATATATTTTGGATCTTTTCAATGGCCTCTGCATATTTAGCAGGAATTTTGGAAAGGATTAAAGTATAAATCAGGAGATCCTGAAGAGAAGCTTTGAGGAGCTGAATTTTTCCAGCTTGGCTCAAAAGAGCTCCTTTCCATCCTACCAACTTCTTCCTGAATCTATCAACCAACGAACACCAAAAGGAATCTGGAGGTTTAAGGCAAAGCAGTAGTCCAAGATAAGTAGAGGGAAAGGATTCCATTCTACAACCAAAGATTCTAGCAATCTTGACATGTCTATGATTAGGGGTATTAAAGGAAAAAAGGGAGCTCTTATGTTTGTTAACCATCTGCCCAGTCACCTTCTCATACACGTCCAAAAAAAATTTCAAAGTCTTAGCCTCAGTCACCGTAGATATTCCCATCAACATAGTGTCATCAAAAAACTATTGGTGAGAAAAAATCAAATTTGTAGATGAAGGGCTAAGACCATCAAGAGACCTCTATTCAATCAAACTTTTAATACCTATTCCTTCCCAAAGTCTCAACCATGATTGTGAATAGAATAAGAGAAATAGGATCACCATGTATTAGGCCTCTTGAATTTTGAAAGAATCTTGAAGGAGACCCATTCATAATGATAGATGTGGAGACAGTAGTAACCAACTGATTCACCAACTGAATGACTCTGTTGCTAAAACCAAACACCTTAAGAATTTTGAATAAAAATTCCCAGTCAACATGCTCATAAACTTTGGATATATCCAACTTAAGAAGAAACCCTTCAGTTTTAGATTCCACAAGTGAATGGATATTCTCATGGATAGTAACTATAGAGTCTAAGATTTTCCTTCCAAGAACAAAACCATTTTGTTGAGGGGATATCAATGAAGGAAGGATAGTAAGGATCCTTGACATCAAAACCTTAGATATGATTTTATAGAAAGAGTTGCAAAGACTAATTGGCCTAAACGCCTCAAACTCCATAGCCCCAGGTTTCTTGGGGACATGGAACATGAAAGTAGAATTTAATTCCTTAAGAATACTTTTGGATCCAAATAATTCCTTAACAGAATTCACAAAATCCTTTTCAACAATTTCTCAAAACCATTGAAAAAAGAACATAGGAAACCCATCAGGGCCAGGGGCCTTGTTTCCTTCAAAAGAAAAGAAAACTTTCATAATTTCCTCCCTAGAGGAAAGGGAAGCAAGCTTATCATTATCTTCCATCCCAACAACCTTAGGGATATCCTCTAACAAAAAATATTGGTCATTATGGTTGACTTCCCCATTCACTGAGAGAAGGTTGTTAAAGAAGAGGACAACTTGCTTTTTGATGTCTTCCTCTTCCTCATATATCATGACATTAACTTCAATGTGAGAAATTCTATTGGAAGCCTTATGTTTTGAGGCAGAAAGATGGAAGTACCTGGTGTTTCTATCTCTAGCTAAGAGCCACAACACTCTAGATCTCTGCCTCTAGAACTCCTCCTCTTTAGCTATAATGTCATGGGAAATGAGTTTTCTAAATAGGAAAGATGTTATAAATACTATCTACTTTGTAATTTTTTGAATGTGATAAAAGAAAACACATACTTTGTATTGTAATTTTAATTGAATTACAATGATTTGTGTACACATGTATATATGTAACAACAAATATTTTGGAGATTCATCATCCATTATTATTTTACTTGAATTAAAAGGTACACCTTGTTTTGAAGCAACATGAATAACATGATACTAAATCTATACAAGAATTTGAGCACAAATGTATGTATGTAAGAACAAATATATGATGTGATATATAAGACCACAAACCCCACGCTCATTTTCCTCCCTACCATATTGGCATCATGGAGCCCCGTGGGCTCTATCCAAACCCTTGGGCAAGACAAGGATTAAACATGTACGGGAGATCTTGTGCAGCTCCATCGTACATGACACAATAGAAATCTTTAGAAAACTCAAGTGTTTCCATATATAATATCTGATAATGTTGTGTATTCATTCATGTTGCAACTTGAAAGAAATAATGTATCCTAGTTTTAAATCCCTTTGCATGCTTAAACCTAGTTCCTGCAAATGAAATATAAGGGTATGTTAGTGGAGAAGGAAGAAAAATCAAAAAGAAAGGATAAAAAGAAAGTATATAGGTAAAATAAATATTTACAATGTGACGCTAAAAATAATGAATAATTTTTACAACTAGTTACTCGCAGCTATCTATTAAGAATGGGAAAGTGTCATACATACATTGTTGATCATCTTCAATGAGGAGGAGCTACAGTGGAGCAAGTTGTAGGGGAATGAAAGAATTCGAGATAGAGAGTGCACAATATAGTAAATTTCTTCAATGTGTATTATACTTTTGGTGGAATATAAATAAAATAATATACATATACAATAAAATAGGTTAGCGCCACTCACTAAAAATAGGAATTGGTAAAGCAGAATATTTTGAATGCATGGCATCTTGGCAAGGGATTGTCTATAAGAAATCTATTGGAGAAGTTAAAAAGAGAGCTATGGAAACAATGAGAAATGCAACGATGAGTTTAATGGGATTTTAAGGAAATGAAAAATAGTCATAAACAAAATGAAAACCAACTCAACGATGGCATTGTAAATGGTTTAGTTGAAAGGAGCAATAAACACCATTCTCTTGAATCCCTTTGCATGGTTAAGCCTAGTTCCTGCAAATGCAATATAAGGGTATGTTAGTGGACAAGCATGGAAAATCAAGAAGAAAGGATAAAAAGTAAGTACACGGGTAAAATTAATATATACAATGTGAGGCTAAAAAAAATGAATAATTTTAATAGTTAGGAAACCAAATCTATCTATTGACAGTGGGAGAGTGACATACTTACAAACATTGTTTATCATATTCAAGAACTGTGAGCTACATTGGACTAACTCATAGGAGTAGGAAAGAATTTGAAATAGAGAGTGCACAACACACTAATTTTCTTGAATGCATATTATATTTCTGCAATAATCTAAAACAAAATAATAGGCATATAGAATAAAAGAGGTTAGAACTATTCATTGTAAATAGAAATAGATAAAGTGGAATACTTTGAATGCACTGTATCTTGGTAAGGAATTACCTATAAGTAATCTATTGGAGAAGTATAAAAGAGAGATGTGGAAACAATGACAAGTGCAATGATTAGCTTCATGGGATTTGAAGGTGGAAAATGTAATCACGTACAAAATGAAAACCAAGCCAACCATGACAATGCAAATGGTTTAGTGGAATGGAGCAACAGGTACCACTCTCATGTGCTTCTCGGGGTAAATAGTGTGATTATATTAACAGTTTGTTTGTACGCTCAGAAGCACATGAGAGGGATGTTTGGTTGCTATTCATAACCACATAAATCGATGCCTATTTTCCTCCCTACCATATTGGCATCATGAAGCCTCATGGGTTCTAGCCAAACCCCCAAGCCAAAGCAGGAGTTAAGGTCAATGGAAAATCCCATGGAGTCTTACCATACACCATAGTGAAAAGGAACCTATTAAAAGATGGGTGTTTTGAACCAAATTTTATAACATTGTACTATTTTTTATGGGTTAAGAAGTACATAGAAAATAGATATCCTAGTAAAGTAAAAGCATAATGGGATTTGTAGATGGTTAGAAGAAGATGGGTAAATGGAATATATAGAAGAATGGACAATAAAGGAAAGAATAACATAAAACATATTCACACAACACAAGTAATGTATGTAATAGTTGGCTAAATGGGCTTGCGGCTTTAACTGCAAAAGATAGTGATAGTTGCATTCTCTTTTATCTGTTCAACTTTATATCTTTAGTTGATAGGCTATTTGTTTGAAGTTGCTATTTGTTGAGAAGACACCATTTAATCGTGGATTATGTGTAAAGATTGAAATGGATGAGGGAAAAAGAATATCATGAAACATATTGATATAATATTCCTACGTTGTTTCATAGTAGATATTGAAGACAAATAGAGGAATTATATAACATGTATTAGAAAAACACCTGTATGGTAGTAAATATCACAGACAAAGAGGAAAATTATATTGAGTTCCCTGAAAGATAAACAGATACATATGCACATATATATATATATATATATTTATTCAATTCCCTAATTGATATATAAAAATACCTGTATAGGCAGATATACATATGCATATATCTAGACAAAGATATACATACATATGCATATCTAAACAAGTTTATATATTATTTTTATGTGTATTTATGTAGACTGCAATTTTAAGTAGAGTTTAATGTACCATGTATAAGTATTGTCTATGTTGTCCAAAAAAACAACTATACAATTATAGCATTGAATTATATAGTATTGAGATGTTGGGGTATGTGCAAGATCATGATGGAAAAAATAGGCCCTTAAGTGGCAAAAAATTCAGAAAAAATCAAAGCTAGGTAATTTGACGTAAAAATTTGAATAATTTATGTATATTATTTCAAAAATATGTAAGAATAGAATCTGTAGCAAATTGAATGTAGTTTATAAACTACTAGGTTTATTTTTTATTTTTAAAATATATTTGGTGAAAATTTGAAATTTCAATGCAGTAGTACTTAAATTTAGGGAAAAAATAAGTAGGTGTCTATCTGACCACCCTAACCACAATAAATTGATAATATTTTCTTATAAGATTTTAGATATAAGTAGAGGACTCATGTCCCGATGTGATGCATATTTTTTTGTAATTTTTTTCAAAGTAAATAATTAATTATGAATTTTTAATTACAACTTTTAAAAAAATAGAAAAACTTGTATGTCTAACCACCTTAACTTGTTCAAAACTTCATGAAATTCAATTTTTTCAATTTTAATCATATAGTATGTGAAGCATAGAATGTGACACATGTTTTGGATTCAAAAAATATGATATCGTTTGAATGCTATAGATGTTTTCCAATCAACCTATCAATCAGTATTTTACTCGTAATTCAAATAGAAAATGAATAATAATTATTTATTAAATTCAAAGTAAAGCATAATTTATATTGATTTGAAATATGAGAATCTCCTTTAAAAAACCTTTTCGTTTCATCAGTTTTGAGTAAAAAAAATCATCAGCCACATACCCTACAAATATCCATCATATCGCCACTTTTTGGCCCATCATGATCCTGCACATATGTGTTGATAAGAATAGAGCATTTAATTGTGCAGTATGTGTAATATATTCATCATGCCAGAATGGTTCTTCTGGAAATGCAACTGAATCAATATATTTTCTTGCATATTTTGCAATATACTTTCCCAAACTATAACATTGAATATTGCATTTACTTCCTGCTACGCCATTGCACCACAATACATATATATATAAATATATAATATATATATGTATGTATATATAGATACACATATATGGAAACATATATATATGTGTGTGTGTGTGTGTGTGTGTGTGTGTGTGTGTGTGTGTGTGTGTGTGTATTATAAAGTTGGGCTCCACTATTTGTGATTAAATATTATAGAGAAACATGAAAATTTTAAAAGAACTATCAAGGAAACACTGGAGAGGGACATACATCTGATTCTTAAGTATCATCTTAATACCTCTTATAACTATTACATATACTACTTGGCTTCTACCAATACGTTGCATGATACTCTTTTCTCACCATATGTTGAAAGCTTCCTACAAAAAACCATTATTTTCCAATGTTCTTTTCCTCTGTAAGGCAAGAAAATGTATTGGTTAATTTTCATTGTAGAAAGAGCCATTGTGGTGTTACTTGTGTATAAGGCTATTGTAAGAATAGTCATCCTTGGGTGTATTCTACAACAGATTTGAGAGTTTTGAAAGTGTTATGTTGTGAAGCTTGTAAGTCATTTTACATGGTTCTTTTGTATAAATGTTTTGTCAATAATATTGAATACCAAAAAATGCAACTCAAATTTCAAGTTAAGCCTGTGGTGCTATATGGATTTTGGATAGATCATTGCATCATATAATTGTTTCCATAACATAGAGAAAATAGGTGTTTCCTTGGAGAATTGGGTTTGAATAATTGATTTGGAAAGTTGGAAGGATAAACGCATTTGTCGACATTTATAGAGTTTTGGAGCTTAGCAATTACATGGGTTGGGGGTACTGGAGTTGGTAGCCTCAAACTAGGTAAATAGAATATTCAATGTTGCAATATGGGAAAATATACTTTGATGAAGTTATGCTATCGAAAGAGACATCATGGAGCTACTTTGGTAGCAAACTATTGATGAGAGCGCAGCCCGAGACTTAGAAAATAACCCACAAACAAGAGAATAATTTTATTATTCATAAAATGGAGCTTCTTACATGCAGAGGATCTCAAATCCCCAAATTCTACAACACATGCAAGTTACAGAAAGCTACAGAATAACCCTTCCGCAATATGCGAGCTTGTCCCCAAAAAGTTACCCAAAAATTAGAAACCCGCCCATAAATAGAGCTCCTCATTAGTTTGGAGCCAAAACAACATTCAATTTTGAGTTTAAGCGGTTTGGCGCTGAAAATTTACAACATGAAGTTCAAATTTCAAGAGCATTTGCAATTGTATCTTCTAGAAAGTCATATTTCGAGGGGTCTGCTTTTGATCCGGGGACTCAGGTCGTGAACCGTTGTGAACCGTTGAAAGGTCTCAAAAGTCAATAGCAGCAGCTCAAATACACTCACGTAATTTTGGAAAGTTTCAAAGGCTGATCAGGGCTCTAAGTGCCTCAAATCTAGCTCAAAAAAATTTCAGGTGCAAATTTGGGAAACTAAAACTACAATATCTTTCAACCCAGGAATAGAAAATAAAAACCATAAATTAGGAATTTCATTATGACGAAAAGGGTATCCAAAAATGTAAAAACATCTAAAAAGCGAGAAACTTGAAATTTAACTATTTTTTGGGTGATGCAAGATTGCCCTTACACCAGCGGATGCTCTTGCATCAAACACCCGAGTGGTGAGAAGTGACCACGTCACATCTTAGATTGAGGAAAACCCAACTGATCAACCCACGCCTTAGATAGCGGGATGAATCTTCAGGCCTTCCTTTCCATTTCACGGATATTCTTCATCGCGCATGTTTTACGGTACTCCTTCCCACCACGACTATCCAAGATTGCTTCAATCTCCTCCTTTCTAAAGTAGGTGTGGGCACCATATTTCCTATTCTTTGAGGGTACTCAGTTCACCTTCATGATACTACGTCAAATCTTGAAATGTTGAACATAGGGAAATGTTGATTCCAATCAGGCAACTCTACCTCCTTATGCATTCCTTGAATCATGCTTCTTCAATCTTTCTAAGGACCCGAATTTCTTCATCTTCAATTTGCGTATGTGTTCCTACTAGAAACCTTTTCTTTCACTCAAGTGGACCATCACTTCATCACCAATCTGAAAACTCTTTATACCTCCTCTTCTGATCTGCCTTAGCCTTATACTGCATATTCATCTTGTTAATATGTTCTCTTACCTTCTCATGTATATCCTTGATGTGTTCTGCAAAATCTTCGGCTTCAGCACTTATTTTCTTCTCTTGGTCTATCTTCCTCAATTCTGGAGTTGTTCTGGGGCTACCTCCATACACAATCTGGAATGGTGATCTACCAGTGCTTCTGTTGACAGAATTGTTGTAAGAAAATTCTGCCTAGGGTAAGATCAAGTCCCATCCCTTGGGTTTATCTCCTACCAAACATCTCATTAGGTTACCCAGACTCCTGTTAACAACCTCTGCCTTCCCATCTATTTGTGGATGGTGTGCAGAACTAAACTTCAACTCTGTCTTCAGCTTCTTCCACAAGGTCCACCAAAAGTACCCCACAAATTTGGTGTTATGATCTGAAATAATACTCTTTGGCAGACCATGTAGCCTCACCACCTCTTTGAAGAACAAGTCAACAATGTGGACTGCATCATGGGTCTTCTGACATGAAATTAAATGTGCCATCTTTGAAAACCTATCAACCACCACAAAGACTGAATCATTCCCTCGTTGTGTCCTTGGAAAACCAAGAATAAAGTCCATACTTATATCCTCCCATGGCCTCTCTGGTACAGGTAAGGGCTGATATAAGCCTATATTCTGGCTCACTCCTTTAGCCATCTAACATACCCTGCAACTTTGTACAAACTTCTTCACATCCTATGACAACTGAGGCCAATAATAATGCTCACTGATAATGGCAATGGTCTTATCCCAACCAAAATGTTCTGCCATTCCTCCACTATGCTTCTCCTTTATCAGGCTCTCCCTCATGGAACTCCTCGGGATACACAATTGACTTCCCTTAAATAACATGCCATCCTAGATTATGA
>VDFB02344762.1:0-66262 GCA_007258455.2 Sequoia sempervirens
AACAAGCCAAGAGGATTTTTGGGAAATTAGAGGCATGACAGATTTCAGAGAAATCCAGACTCGATGGAAATCCATAGTTAGGGCACAATTCCAGACTAAACGGTGCAAAGGCAAGTACTTCAGCCAAACAACTTTCATTCAGAAAGAAGTCACGCCAAATGGGGCACGTCTCGCCGAAAGTGAACGTGAAAGTCATGTCGATGAGAGATTTACTTCGGTATAAAGTCACAGTGAATTACCCTTGTCTCACCGACCATCATAGTTTAAGTGATCACTTTGGCCAGACTAAAGTTTATCTATATGATGTCTCAGCGAACTTACAGAGTCTTGCTGAACATCAATGAGGAACATCTCAATGTGACCAGCGGGTAGTCGAGGTAAGGTCTCATCGACTTCTCTTGGTCTCACCGACTAGCTATAGAACATGAGAGACCTTCGGTGTGAGAAAGATACAGTCACAATGAACATATGGGCTTGGGAGGACTTTCAGTGAAGCGTTTGAGTTCGGCTAGAGGTCCCAGTGACTACGTTATGTCTCGCTGATGAAGAATTCCATCAGCATAACCTCTTGCCGACATTAAGAAATCACCCCGACGGAAGATCAAGGCTCGCTAAGAGAAAAGTTTTGCTATGAAGTCCTGGAAATCATTAGGAGTTTCGCCGAAAGCGAATATTTCAGCAAGAGTAGTGAGCTCGCAGTAAGGTCTCAGCAACACATGAATGTCTCCCTGATAGAAGGTTACTCAACAAGAGCAGTATACATTCAGCGAAAGGTCTCACCGAAAGGGGGAGGTCTTAGCGAACTTACAGAAGATTGGCAAGACAAAAGGAGCCCGCTATGAGCTCTTGGTGATGAGGTTTTTCTTTCCAACAACGAGTATGAGCAAGCATGTCGATGAGACATCTCCTCGTGGGGTGAGATCTCGGCAAAAGTAAAGGTCTCGTTGACTGATATGCATGAAGGATTTCATCGGTGTAAAAATGATAGTGTCACGGTGATCCAACATGAACCTAGGAAGACCACTTCGGTGAACCTCAAGGTGGTCGATATGATATCTCAGCGATCTTGAATGGTCACAGCGAAGGGAATCCGAAAGGGATGGAGAGTCCTGATTTCATCCAGACACTGAACCAATTAAGGATTTCAAAAAGTTTAACTTAGGGCAAGTCGGGGATGGACCTCTCACGAATTTTCTTTGCATTCTAGGTCAATCCTAAGATGAAATCACCTGATATGGCATTGCCTTAGGTCTGAACCCGATTCATCCACCATTAGCATATAGGCAAGCTCAGAATTTAGTTGTTTCATTGTTGAGTCATCACTAGGGTTTACTAATTACTCTCAGGCAAGATTCATTAAAATGCAGATGGACACATGAACTCAAAACTTGCCTGGGAGATGACAAAGGATGCAATACTAAACAACCCTAGAATGCAATAAACAAATACACAGGAATTCAAATCCCACAAGCCCATTCATAATTCAATTCAAAGCAGAGCATTCAGACACATACCATTATAAAGTGGGAATTAGTCTCAGAAGCAGCAAACGCGAAGCTCAAGGGTGTCCACAACAAACACAGGCGATAACACACAAGAAATCACCACCAAATCAATCAATTCAAAGCCAAATGTCCCCAAAATCCCAACCAAATACTCACAAGAAAGCACTTCTCAACTCAAATGATGGCAAATAGTGAACATAATGGCACAAAATATCTCAAAATCAAGTTAAATACATTTCTCAAAGCACGTACAAAGCCATTAATGAAACCAATAGTTCAATCAGAAAACTCAGGAAGCCGACGACAGGGTGGAATCCAAAAAAATTCCTGAACAACAAGGGTCCAACTAGAATCCAAGCAGGATCCGGGAAAATCCAACCAGGGCGGAAAATCCCGAATCCAAGCAAAAGCCCGAAATTCATCCAGAACTCAAGATTTTCAATGGATAACCTGGAAACACTTAGGCAATCAAAATAAACAATTAATCATGTGCCCAAGTAAGACAAAAACCTCAAAAAGAAAGGGCCAAAACACCAAAACCAAAGTGAAAGAGGGTCCCTACTTACAGCGGGGTGTGTGCGAAAAATTGCACAACATGCAAGTAATCCATGACACCGGTTATCAACCATCGGTTGCACATGGAAGCTACTCCTTAGATCACTCATGGCCTATGTCTATGGGTCCCCTTCCACCTAGGATGGACCTATTGCATAAAACATATCATAACTATAAGAAAGGATGTTTGAGGTCAAAGGTAAGGTATCCTCCCTCACCTTATTCTATTTCACATAGGGCTTGGTTGAAGGCTGACAACAATGTTGTTAAGGCTGGAAAGAGGAAAGAAGAGAAGCGGTCTTGTGATCCTCCTTCTTCCTCTTCCACTACTGATTTTTATGCTTCTTCTCATTCAACTGTGGTACTATCAAGTTCTACTCCTTGTTTGTAGGAAAACCCCTCGATTCCCACTTGGCAAAAGTCTAAGCATCCCACATTTGAGCTTCATGTTCTGTCGATAGAGACTAGACCTGTTCAGTATGAAAGGAAGAAGGTCTCCTAGGGAGAGTCCTCCTTGTATCAACCTTCATGGCCTCCTACTACTCCTGCCTCTAAGGCAGTGAGGGGAAAGAGGCCTGCTACTAAGGCTCTCGAGTCGACTTCTCCTATCACTCCTCAACCTTCTCCCCCTATTCCCATATAGGAACATGTTCCTCTGCCTAAAACAGCCATAGTCAACATTCCTAGGGTCGAGTAGGAACCTCCTGTCCCCTCGCAAACTTTGGCCTCTAACTCCAAGATCCATAGGAACTGCCTTGCACAAGAATGCAAGCACCGCTAAAAGGTTCTCTTGGCTGAGTAGGCCGCCTCACAATAGAAGGAGGAAGAAATGACCACTCCTATTTTAGGACCTCCTACAACATCTCCTTCCTCCCTTCCCTCTATTCCTCTTCAGTTTGGTTCATTCCCAACTTTTGTTGTGAGCACTAATGTGCCTAACCCTAAACGGGTACATGTGTTTATTGCTTCTTCAGTGGAGCCACTTTTGCTAATGTCTGTCCTATATGTTCAACCCTTCCCAAATCCCATGGACATGGTTAATACTTCGGCCATGTCTACCATGGTTCTATCCTCCTCTTCTGTTGCACCCCTAGCTTCGTCTATGGGAAGTTCATCTCCTCCAACGAGGAAAGGGGCAAAGGTTGGTCCTTTTGGCAATGAAGGATGTAAGAGGAGTCCACCTTCCTCACAAGGTGGCCCCATGATGACTTGTTCTATCCATGTGACAGAACTAGCCCCGGCTTCCCCTAAGTTTGTCACTAATCCTGAATCATTCGGTGAACCTAGCGGTGAATCTCAGGCATAGCTTGCCTCATCTGCTGAGAATAGGCATGGTACTCCCATGGGATGCATGTTCAATTCCATGGATGAAGTCCTAGCCCTATCAGAATCTTCACGAAATCATTGACTTTAACTCCATAGGGGCTCGATGGATAGGACCTTGAGGGGCCCTCTTCCTTGGCCCCTGTTGTGGGAGGGTTAGATGCTCTTCCTCTTAACATTCCATCCTTGCAGGCTTGTCCTCCTTCCCCTTATGGGGATCTAGATTGAGAAGCGGACGACCTCTTAGCTGATCAATGTTAGGAGGAGGCCCCTTTTCTTGATCTTGTGTGTGTATTTTGTGATGTGTTCCCCCATATCCATGCTATATGTGCCTAGATAACCCTTTTCACCCTTGTTGGTGCTTGGATATAGGCATAGTTTTTGTGTCGTGAACCTTCTTCTATTTGTTCCATCATTCTTCCATGTTTATCATTGATTTTTGACAAATTGGGGATGATGAAAAGCATTGAGGGAATTTAAGCTTCCTTTCCATGTTGACCCAATTTTTTATTTTGTATTTTTACTTTATTTTCCATGCATTCTTTCGGATCTAGTTGGGGATTGATGATCTTTCACCTTGCATTGCGGTTACCTATTATTATATGAGCTCGGACAGATCCGACCCCACAAAACTAGATCCCCATGTGCCCTTTGTATTTTTCTTTCTCTTCTCCTTTGCTTTCCCTTTATCTTTTCTTTGTTGGAGTTGTTCATCCTATGTGTGACAATGCTCTTCTTCAACACTTTGATTTTCAGAAAATGAATTTGTTTCCCATGAATCTTTTCTTGAAAGTCTTCACAAAAATTCCTTCCTTAGAATTGCATTCTCAACTTGGAACCCTAACAGAATGTGTTTCCTTCATCACAGGTTCATAAAGAAAGGACTCAAAGACCTTCCTCTGAAGTGGGAACAACTTTAGCTTCCCTTCATGTGGGGGCATGTCCTTCCTTTTGAATTCCTTGATGAAGTGAACATCTTTGAAAGGATTCCTTTATGAAGAATCATTCGAAGAGAACAATCACTTTTGAATTGTGTGTCCCTTGAGTGGACCCCCCTTCTTCCTCATGGCGGGTTGCCAAGGGACCCTTCAAAAGCCTTTATGATGAATGGACCTTTTCACGTCTAGCCTAGGGGTAGCCTGACTAGGCTCATTTCATTTTCTCTTTCACGTCTAACTTGGGGGTAACCTGACTAGAACTTACTTTTCAAACAATGCATCCCTTGAGTGGACCCCTCTCCTTTTGAAGGGTTCCTGAGGGACCCCTTTGAAATTTTTACGGTTTGCATGACCAGCTTCTTTTTGACATGTTCTATCTATGGGTAGATGTGTCACCACTTTTGACATGTTCTATCTATGGGTAGACATGTCATTTCTTTTGACATGTTCTATCTCTAGATAGATGTGTCACCACTTTTTGACACTCTTTATCTGTGAGTAGACATGTCGTCACTTCTTGAATCTATGAAGTCCACTTCCTTGGGGCTTCCTGCATGCGAGAGATCTTGGGGGTTTCCTCCCTGTAGATCTGTGGGCCTATAAAACACTTTGTTCTTCTAACTTCATAGTTTCAAGTAGCTATGGAGTCCTTCACTTCTACTGCACCTTCAGGTATGTCAGACCGAGTACTACTTCCTCAATAGTTCAGGTATACTTTTCTCACCCTACTCTCTTATTGATCTAATTTACCAAGCACTCATCAGTACTTATGCTCGCTAAAGTGGGGAAAATGTATAAGAGTGAATTTGCACCCTAGGTGCAATTCCTCATTTTTCCTTTATCCACCTTAGAAAACCAAAGTCGGAGGCTTAATTTTACTTAAGCCCACTATTGGTGGTCCAAATGGTGCCTATTTTGTGTTTTGGTGGAGGTGTTTCTATTAGGGATGCCCGTGCAGCACACAGATGTTTGCGCGGCGCGCTTACGTCCCTGGGAAATTCTTGTGGCTAAGCCAGTAGAGGCATTACTCTTCTCATTGGCAGTGAAGTTGTAGTGCATCCTTCGGTCGATTGACCCGGATATGGTCATTTTCTTCCTTCATTCCTTCATATTCATCCCTTGAACATGCATTTCATCTTCTTCCAAGCATTGAGCTCACTTTGACCACTTCATGCATTCAATCCAACACTTTCAGTAGCATTTCAAGTATCCCATTGCAACAACATTTCACTCCATCAACTTAGTAGAGAATGTTTAGGACCATGCCAGTTGCAATAAGGCTTGAGTTCCTCTCATTTCTCCGCCAAGTAGCCTTGAGTGCTCTCGGTGGAGGCGGTAAGCTTCCCTCTCCTCTCTATCATTTGGTTGAGTAGCATAGTACTGTTTTGTAGTGCTTGTGCTTTCTTTACATTATTACTTCTTTATCTCATTCTTTTGGTTGTCTGTGGCGATGGAAACACCTAAATGGGGGTCTGGCTGAGGCAGGCCCTTATAAAGTCACCCAACATTTTCCCTCTTATTGTGTGTAGGTGTGTGAGCTCTCAGAGAATCAACTGGCGAACGAGTTTATTGGTGAGATTCTCCTCATTTTCATCACTCTTGCTTATTTACTTTATAATATTAGAGAATACTTTGTTTACTTGCTAGTGTCATTTTGGCCTTTATTTGAGTGGTTAGGCCATTAGTCCTTTTTGTGAGTCCAACCTTGTCTCTGTTGTTGTCTGACCATATAGACTACAATGTGCTTTAGAGACGTCGGCATGTGGCACTATCATCCAGAGTCCGCGCTGACGTCCTCGGGCAGACAACTCCCTGAGGGGTAGAGTTGGACCTACAAGCTAACTTTCTTAGCCCCTCATTGAAACTCAAGATTGCAAAGTGATTGTGGGGAATCATATTCCTTATCATTTTCATTCTCATAACCCTAAACATTGCACTTAGTTGAGCTAAGTTAGGGTAGCCTCTCGCATCTTGGCCCTCCGTGACTTGGGGTCTTGCACACGGTGGTCCCCCTCTCTTATAGATACATCATACAAGCATCTGAATACATGATATCTTGAGTGTACATGCTCCCAGCATCTACAAACCATTTCCCAAAACTACAAGCAATAGTAATCACCAACAAACAAATTCAGACCAAATTACTAAAGGATGTAAGCAAAGTATCAGTTCAGATACCAAACCAAAATACTGGAACAGCTTCAGACTTGATCTTGCAATTGCAACTCATATATTATGGTGACATTAATGACAACACAAAATAACAAAATGAGATGTTCTTCATTTTTATAACAATCTCCTCCTTTTTCATTGATGGAAACATGTGCCAAAAGGAATATTTACAAAACTTCTTATTTAGAACACTTCTCTCCCTAACACCAGCATTTCACCATTCTTCACTCCCCCTTTGACATCAAGGACAAAGGGTGTCCAAAAAACAACTTGAAAACATGAAAACAAAGGAAACAAAGAAACATGTATCAACCAGAGGATGGCAAGCCTTGAAGCTCCTTTAGAATACCTTCCCATACTGATTCTCCATTCTCCCAACTATCCTTTGCAACAATTAGCATCCTATAAAGGGATTCCAACTCTATCAGATTTTATTTTGCACCATTTACAACCATATCAAAGCCAGTATAGATTGATGTAGCCAAAACAAAATTCTCTCTATTTGTGAAGTATATTTTGTGACCGATCATGATAGTTGCATACTTCACAACCGGATTAGTGATGGATTTCGTTGCTAAGGCTTTCTTGTTGTATGTGGCTCCTATAAGTTCCATTACAACCTCATTCTTCATGGATTTCAACATAGGTATTGTACCTTTATCCCAGAGCCTAGTAACAACCCTAATCACTTCCTTCTTTATCAGGTGCGGCTAGTCAGTCCACAAGAATTTATCATGAATTCTACTTAGAACTGATTTCACAAATTTGTCATCATAGTTGAAGTTAGGAAAATTGTTCCATCTGTCTAACCTCTTTGCGACCAAGTTTGAGTACTTAGGTTTTATCAAGAAATCATCACCAATAAGTTCATTTTTCCAAATGTCAGTCAACTTTGTGTGGTTGAATTCCTCATACTTTACATGAATATACATCCTTGTATACTCGGTCAACATAACTCCATGAGCAATTGACGAGAATGCACCCATGGGGTCATCTTCAAAAACTTTCAAGGAATATTTTTGATAAGAGGGTCTTGGCCTCTCTGACACTTTAATGACTACAGGGGTTGCCATTCTTCCAATTCTGAATTCAAACAACTCAAACAATGCAAAACACAACTACACAGAAGATTAAAATACATTTTTCTTCAATATGAACCACAACTAGGGTTTGCATAGCTCAAACTCCAAATCTCCTCAAGAATGCTCCAAAATATCTTCAACTTCTTCAAATGCACGGATTATCAAAATTCCTTAAACATTTCCTTTATAAAGCAATGGTCTTCCCTAATTCACATTAAATGTGGTAGATTTCAAAAAGGTGCTAAATACTATTCTCTTTTACTCAAAAAAACCCTAATTCTCTTTGCAAAAGATCATTCCTTCATGTTTTCTTCTGGTTCCTTTTTGAAAACATCTACTTATTCATTCTTCACATTTCATCCTCATGCCAGCCTCTAACATGCCATTTATCCAAGGGTTCTTATAATTTTCTGATAATGCTCCCCCTACGACCTTGTTAGGTCTAATTACTGAATAAATCATTTGTACCAAATGAGGGCACATACTCATCAGTATTCTTTGGTTCTTCTTTCTTCCTCCAAATCTTGTTCATCTCTTCCTTAATCTCATCTTCATGAACTTTCTTCACAGATTCATTCTTTTCTACTGAATTGGTCTCCTTACTCTTCTTGCTTCTGTAAACTCTTGAAACATGTCCCAGTTTGTTACAGTTATACCAGACAATATTTCTCTGATTAGATTGACTTCCATTGATTCTTGTTCTACACTTATTAGCTTTATGTCCATACTTGTTATAGGTATATAAATAGCCATTAAAGGATTGATTCATTCTTCCTCCATTAAACGAATTCATCATCAAGGTTTTGCATTCACTTGCCCTATGTCCAATTCTTTTGCAGGAAAAACATTGACCAATAAAAGGACCAGGGAGTTGATTCATCCCACTCCTACATTCTATTGCCTTGTGACCAAATTTGTTGCATGACAAACAAGTTCCATTAAAAGAGGGATACCTTTGTGCATTAGGATCTCTCACTAGAGGTCTCCTAGCAAATTTCCTTGAATTTCCTTTCTACTTTCCTTTATTTTGATTCTTCTAATTGTCCACAACTTTAGAAATTTCATTGGTATCATTTCCCAGATCACCTTTGTCTTTACTAGGTTTTTTTCCTACAATCAATTCATCAAGCCTATCTAAGCTAGATTTGTAATTGTTCTCATAGAGTTTCACCTTCTTCAAATCCACTTTTAGGTTCAAAACTTCTTGTTCAAGCTTGGTGCAATCTTTAGACTTGCTTTGTACCAACTTGTTCAAACACTCTTCAATTATTTTCTTCTCCTCTACTTGCACTTTCAAACTAGAAATATCTTCATTAGCCTTCTTCAACTGATCAGTTACTTCCTTATTCCTATCTTTGAACTTTTTCAATTTCTCCTTTAATTTTTTAGACACGTTCATTCGCATCTTCAAGATTCTCTTTCAAATCCCTATTTTCTCTTTCAACTTTTTCTTGATCCTCAAGAACAGTTTGGAGCTCTCCTTTATCATTCATTTCCTCCATCTTCAGGATCTTCCTCAATTTGTTAAGATTTTATGGAGGAACCAAGCTCTGATACCAATTGTTAAATATCCAAAGATACTGAGAGGGTGGGGTGAATCAGTATCTTCTTAAATTTTCTGATCAGTTACCATTCAATTATTCCAATGCATACAATAGTAAGGATAAGTAAAAGAATTAATAGAACATGTAATCACATAACACATAAACACCAGGATTTTTACATGGAAAACCCAAAATGGTAAAAACCAAGGTGAGTGTTAGCTCACAATATAGTATAGCTGGTTATGAGATATTACAAAATGGGTGGCTCACTACCACGACTCACTTTCCAAAACAAAGACTCACTTCCTATAGAATTACAATGACAAAAATGGCTTTCAGCCAAAAAATGAACTGATAGAGTACACCTAGTGAGTGTAGATTTAGTTCCAATGAAGCTTAGTAAACTGACTTGACACACTTCATCATATTCACTCTTCTTCACACTTGCATTAACATCATAACCATTACCATTATTAATCTTCAAAAAAACTATCTGATATATATATATATATATATTTGATCTCTTCGCAAGCATCAATTAGGTTGGCCTAGTTAGATGCACTTCTCATTCACCAAGAATACCAAATGTCAGCTTCAATATTTCACAAAGACTTCTCAAAAAGTAATTCACACATCCAAAACCCTACAACAAGTTGGCATGGACCTAAAATAGGTCGCACATATATCCACATAAAAAAAATTAATTCACCATTACACAATACATCCATTAGGTCGGCCAAGGATAGACCTAATAGAACAATTGCAAATACCAATGTAATACTGATACATCATATGAGCATCTAGATATGTGAGATCTTGAATGTACATGCTCCCAACATCTACAAACCATTTCCCAAAACTACAAGCAATAGTAATCACCAACAAACAAATGCAGACCAAAATACTAGAGGATGTAAGCAAAATACTGGTTCAGATGCTGGAACAACTCCAGACTTGATCTTGCAATTGCAACTCATATATCATGGTGACATCAATGACAACACAAAATAACAAAATGAGATCTTCTTCTTCATTTTTCTAATAGAACAACCCGTAGGGAATCAAGATATTAAAATATACACGAATCTAATGCCTGATCACAATAAAGGGAAAAAAAATGGTAAGGAAAAGTATAATAACGTGAGCCATGTTTACGACCATGTTGTTGCATCCTTGGATGAGTGGGTCACCATTGTTAATATCAAAGGATCCAAAGCCGACTATGGAGTCAACACATGTGGTGGAATAATTACCATTCCAGGGCCATCACAACCATCCAAGGCACCCGTTGCCAATCCAAGGTCAGTCCCTAATGGTTATAATGTCCTAGATCAATTGAAAAGAACCCTTGCCCAGATCTCCATCATGGATTTGTTGAAAATTTCACCTGCACATAGGGAAATCCTAGAAAAGGCATTAGCTACATCCTTTGTCCCAAGAAATCTTGATGCATACCAGTTCCAAGCTATGGTTAGACATATGACTACACCGCATCTCCTAATATTCTCTGAGCAAGATCTTCCAACCCAACCATCTTATAATCGCACACTCCATCTCGAAGTCCTAGTCCACAAGAAAAAAGTAAAATGATTCTAGGTGGATGGAGGTGTGGGCTTAAATATTTGTACCCTCAAGCTAATAAAGAATTTGGGATTCTCTAAAGATGTCATTGAGAAAGAAAAAGGTATCACTATCAGGGCCTATGATGATCAAGAACCAATGTCTCAAGGAACCATTCAACTCCCTATTCAAGTAGGGTTAGCCATCATGGAGACTACATGCCAAGTCCTTGATCTTGAACTCATGTACATTATCCTCCTCGAGCGCCCATGGATCCATGGGATGCAAGTTGTGGCATCCACATTCCATCAATGTGTGAAATTCCTTTATCAAAGCCAAGAAGTCACAGTCCATGGCAATCCTAAGCCATCCTATTATTGGAAGAATCTGGAGGCCAAGTACTACAAGATCCCTCAAGTCCTGAAGAATGATGAGGGACCCACATCTCCATATATGGACCCATCTACCCTAGCCTCCACTTCTGATAAAAAGACAACCTCCATTCCAAACATTCCTGATATCAAGGTTATCATCCAAGATAATGGTTGTGGAGACTATAAAATGAAAAAGAGTGCCTTTGTGATAGGAGGGCTACCTCAGTCTCCTAGATCCTATGGGAAGCCACAATCGATTGACACACCATCTCAAACCTTCAAAACATAACCCTCCACATTCAAAAGGTGGTGGGACCTAAGTCAGGAAGTGGTAGATGAAAAGGATATATCAAGCTTATTGTATCAAGATGAAAGGCTCGTACCTGATCTTCCCATGGATGATGACAACAAAGGACTATAGTTAATACAAGGATGGGGCTATAACAAAAATGAAAAATGAAAAGCTTGGAAAAAATGATAACGACCTTTTAGAACTCATTATTCTTGAGAAGTACATGAATAATATTGGCCTTGGATGTACCCTTTCGAAGATAACCATATGTGGCAGAGGTACCCCTGTTAAAAATTTCAAAGCTCCTCCTCAATTACCAGTATCCATAGGTCTACTTCTAGATAACTATACCTTCAATATAACTGATGTGTGTGACGAAGACCCCATCATTGAACTACCCATATTATTTGAGGATTCCCGCCTCTTTATGATCAATACCCTATCTTTTGATCCAAGTATCCAGACTACTGAACTAAAACTTGTCTACCCCCAACTCATTGATTATGACCAACAAGGAACACCAATCTTAGACACATTTGAAAATGATGTGGCTCTCTCAGAATTCATGGGAATGTGAGATACTCTACCATATGGAGATCATAAAGTAGGGTTTTATATTGAACCAGACACACATGCATACAATGGGGAAATGATTGAATCCCTCTATCACAAAATAGAAAATCTAAGAGTAATATCTAGGTCTTTAAGTGAAAACCACACTGTCACACTTTCTAACCCAAAAATAGTAAAAACAAAGGACGTATCTAATGGTGAAAAAATCTCTGAGGCACCAAAGAATGAGGGATTCAATCTCCCCCTTAGTGTTATTCATTAGGAAAAATCAGCAGTCTTGGTAGAGAAATGTAATCTAGTCAATTTGGGAACTAAAGAAACACCACACATCACCTTCTATGCAGAATCACTTTTGACCAAAGAATAGGAAATTCTAGCTATATTCTTGAGAGAAAGAAAGGTAAACTTTGCATGGACCTACGTTGACATGCCTGGTCTTGATCCAAAGGTGGTGGTTCATCATCTATTCATCTATCTAGGGGTGAAACCAGTAAGGAAAAAGTTGAGAAAGATGCATCTATAGATCGCATTACTGGTCAAACTGGAATTACAAAAACTCCTTGGCATTGGCTTCATACGGCCAATTGATTATCCAAAATTGGTTTCAAACCTTGTACCTATTTCTAAGCCCATTGGGGTCATCTGCATCTGCACTGACTTTAGGGACCTAAATAAAGCATTCCCTAAGGATGATTTCCCTCTCCCAAATATAGACATGATTGTGGATATGATGGCAGGACATGAAATGCTATCATTAATGGATGGGTTTTCAGAGTACAATCATATTATGATAGCTAGGAATGATCAACATAAGACAACTTTCACTTGTCCATGGAGGACTTAGTGCTGGAATATGATGTCGTTTGGGTTAAAGAATGCTGAAGCTACATACCAAAGGGATATGACTTTTATTTTTCATGACATGATCCACAAATTTGTAGAAGATTATGTGGACAACATATTGGCCAAGTGAAGGAAGCATCGAGACCACATAGTAGCGCTAAGCTCCATCTTTGATAAACTCGAAGAATATAAAGTTAGACTCAACCCTAAGAAATGTGTCTTCGGTGTGCAATTAGGAAAGCTCCTAGGATATATCGTGTCAATGAGGGGAATCAAGATAGACCTGACAAAATTCAAATCAATTCTTGAAATGAAAGCACCATTGACACTGAAGTAGTTAAGGGGTTTACAAGGAAGGCTCCAATCCATTCATTGGTTCATAGCACAGTTAGCAGATAAGGTTATCCCATATTCTCATCTACTCCACAAGGGGTAGCATATAAGTGGGACGAGAAATGTGATTAGGCATTCCATAAAATCAAAGAATACTTGCTAACACCATTGGTCCTCATGCCACCAATTCAAAACAAACCATTGATACTCTAAATATTAGCAACAACAATAGCCCTTGGTGCTCTCTTAGCTCAACATGAAGAAACAGGGAAAGAGAGAGCCATTTATTATATTAGTAGAACCATGGTGGGACACGAGCTAAATTACACATTCATTGAGAAGGCTTGCCTAGCAGTGGTATTTGCTGCACAAAAATTTAGGCACTACATGTTGGCTCATTAGATTAAACTCATCACCAAAATAGATCCTCTCAAGTATCTACTTTCTAAAGCAAGACACATAAAAATGCCCTAGGCCTGCAAGCTCTATTTTACCACTTTCGTCCTAGCATAATTATGACATTTTAATTGTGTCCTTGGTCCACCTTCGACTATTAATTAAATAATTCATAATTATTTAATTAATTCATGTCTCTTATATTCTTCATGATTATTAAATAAATAAATTATATTTATTTATTCAATACATCACTAAGGATCTATTATCTTCTTACAATTAAATAAATTTCTTAATTTATTTAATTACCTTTATTCATTTGTGTCTTCTTGATTATTAAATAAATGAATTTTATTAATTTATTTAATATGTCACTAATTTTCATAATTAAATGGATTTGTTAATTTATTTAATTATCGGTCATAATCCTCTAAATTAAATAATTATCTTTAATTATTTAATTACCTAATTTAACATTTCTATCATTTTAAATAAATTAATTGTTTAAAATGATTTCACATTGTTAACTGTCACTTCATTTTAGTAAATAATCTAAAAATTGATTATATACTATCACACAAAATCCATATTTTGAATTAATTTAATTCAAAATGGTAATTTTCTTCCAAAAATCAAGTAATTGAGCAAATTCTTGATTTTTCAAATCTATTTTTCAGTTCAACCTTTATCTTCTTGATTTTTTGAATCTCACAAATTAAGCAATCTTTATCTTCTTGATTTTCGAAAATCTTTATCTTTTTGGCTAATTATCATATTTATTATTGATTGTTGATTTGATTTTCTCAAATGACATCTCGAACACTCATTTAATGATTTTATCCTAACCCTAATTATGGATTGTCACATGAAATCTCATCCATTGATTTTTTTGGCTTTATTAGCTTTCAATCTTGTTCGTCCGTCCAAAATTGCATTTTATATAAAATGCCAATTTTGCTCATATTTTTGACTACTCACGCTCATACTAACATGTCGCAGCATTTATGATATTTTCATACTCAATTTCATTAAGTCTTAGGCATTTCTTGGCATAGTCATTTGTCATAGTCATAGGCATAGTCATCAAATCCTTCAAAGCTTGTTTAGGACATTGGCATAGTCAAAGATTTCTCACACACTCGATCTGAGGGCAACATTTATAGCAAGTTAGAAGGTGCTATGGAGGTGAATCATGGAAGCTTCGTGCATCAACTGGTATAATTATTTCATTTGTTTTTAGATTTCATTGTACTTGATAGATTCTTTGGGTTTATGCTTATTGATCTAATCATGCTAAACTTTACCTAAAATTTAACCCATTGATACAACCATCAAGGGATAGGTAATTACAGATCAACTAGCATAAGCACCTATATATTCAGAGAACCCATTGGTATCAGAATTCCCTGATGAGTCAATCTTCAATCTAAGTGTCAAAAATAATTGGAAAGTATATTTTGATGGATCCTACACACAACATGGGTCAGGCGCAGGAGTCTTCTTCATCACAACACAAGGGGATTGCATACCAAAGTCATATAAGTTGTTTTTTCCTTGCACAAACAACATTGTAGAGTATGAGGCTCTTGTCATAGGACTCAGAATTGTAGTACAGTGGAAAATCATGGCCCTTAAATTTTATGGAGACTCATAGCTAATCATCAATTAGGTCAATGATGAATTCCAAACAAAGGATGACAAGCTTGTTGATGGTGTTTTCTGCACAGCAACAACTCAAAGAGAATGCAATATTCTATCTCTCTTGAAAGGTTATTTTCAATAATAAATCACTGAAAATCACCCCAAGGTCTCTCGGGTGTCAGGTCATGACAATGCATAAACAACTCAGATAATTATGTGAAATGCTGGTAATCACAAAGGGACCTTACTACAAGCAAACTGTATCTTTCAATTTACTAGATCCTACAATATAATGATTTCTAATCCTAGATCTAACCAAATGATAAAGAAATAGAAAAAGGTAAGGGTGCAGGAATATGATAAGATCTAAACTATTCCTAGGATAAACAATGTAAATGATAGATATCTGGAATGGACCAATCTCAAATAACCAACTCTTGCTTAACCCACAATGCAATTTCACAAGAATGGTGCAATCTTCTAAGGTATATAGATTTTCAAATCATAGATATTCATCCACAATTGAACTTAAGCACATATAAATGTATGGTCCAGGTTGACTTCACCAGCCTACTACAATCAGATAGTTACTGGGAGTATAAACCAGAGATTGCTACAAACATCCCCAAATATGAAATCATAACAATCATTCATCAAACTAAACTAATTCTATTCTGAACACTAAACCCTAAGTCTTCAAGCAATTTAAGAGATAGAAAAACAAGAACCATGCGAGATAAAAAAACACAAGAGATTGCACCAGGAAAACCACAATGTCCTCAATTGTATTAGCTCATCAAAAGACTGCAACAATTCAACTGTTCTGATTACAATACTTGCTTCAAGAAGTTCAAAAAATGCTCTAGCTTGATTCCATTATCTCTTTTCTAATGTCTAATATCTAACCCTTTACAATGAGGCAGGAATGCCTTTTATAATAAATCCCCAGATATGTCGGCCCAGCTAAACATTTTTACAAAATAAGAACAACTGCCAAAATAGGTCGGCCTGGGAAAATAAAAATAAGGAACACATTAAATTCCATCTATCATCAAGGTCGGCCTTGACACAATCCCCAATGCAATCCGGTCCAATGCATGCCCTATGATAATAGGGAAGCACAAATCTTAAAATAGGCATTAACTACCACTTCCCTTATCCTTATTCTGAGCCGATGATCCCTGAACCTTCAAGAATGTTCTATCCAATTCGGTGGCAGGTGGCAAAGGCAATATCCTAAGCCAACACTCAATGGAGCCAATCTCCTCCTTTGACTGTTTAACAGTCTTATCCCAATCCTCCTTATTGGCCTGGTACTTATCCATTACCGCCAAGTAGGTGGCTGTATCATCTAACTGGTGACTGGTTATAACACTCTCAGAATCTAGGGCATAAACTTCATACCACCATTCCCTGAGCTGCTCTAGACTTAGATATTTTGGGGCAATCTTTCTCCTTCCGGTCATGACCTCAAAGAATGCAATGCAGCTCTCATAGACCCCTGTAAGATCACCATCAATTTGTTTCTTCTATTTCTGAATCTTTTTCATGGCCTTATGCCAGATTTGTAGAGCCTCGAACCATTCCCAGGGTTCATTTAACCTAGAAGAAGGAAGAATTCCATCTGCAACCAGTTGATCTCTACCATGTCCCATGATAATCTTGGATTTCTACAGTAAGAGGTCAATGTCTTCCTTATCTTGGGACAACACATATTCTAGTAGTTCCTTAGCTCTGACTGCATCTTTCCCAACCGATAAGATCTCCATAATTGTATCATCTCCCTTTATTTGCACGTTCTTCAGCCAATCCACTGCAGTTTGAGTTGAGGCTTTCATTTTCTCAATTTCGGAGATAGTTTCCTTGGGCAGAAAGCCGGGAGTGGCAGAAGAAGAAGGATGGAGAGACTGCAAGGGTTTCATCACTTCCTCCAAGCATTTCCTAAATCTTTCATTTTCTTTCTTTAGCTCATGCTTGGTATGGGTCTCCTTTCTCAATCTCCCAATAATCACAGCACTGGACCCTTCATACTCCTCTATGTCCTGCTCCATGGATGTTGGTCCAAGGTTAATAGTTTGCACATTGTAATCCTGACCAGTGACTTCTTCTCTAGTTTTGTCCGCGGCAGGGGTGGCAATGTGGATGACCCTATTGTTTGCTTCATCTCTCTCCACCTTTGAGACCACCTTAGCTACCTTCTTTTTCTTCCCTTTGCCAATTTTGGACAACATTTCATCCCAATCCAAGGGAGTGTCTTCAACTACCACCTGCTTCTTCCTTGCAATTTCCTTTTCAAGCCAATCCAGGGCTACAGGTTCTACCCAGATTTCCTCTGTTCTTACTTCTTCTTGTTGTTCTGTTGTTTTCTCTTCTTCCTTTTCAGCTATTTTATCCTCCTCTTTCTCAGGGAGCTGCTCACCTTGATCACTTGACTCAGGTTACACCTCTTGCTGTACCGGTGATGGGGTTCTAACTAGGATATCTTCCTCTTGCTCAGGTGATCCGTTTCTTCTGCCGATCTCCAGAGAATCTTCATACATCACTAGAGGAGAAGGATGCTTTTCTACCTCCTCAGCTTCGAGCTTAGCTGCCTCACCAAAGAGTGTCCCCTCCTTGAATGGATCTGCCTCTCCGCTGGTTTCATGCTCCTCAAGAATTTCTAGCTCAGGTGCACTTGGTGGAGGAGAGGCAGCCCTAGATGGCTCTACATTTGTCATCTCTGAAGAAAGGTCCTTCTTTTGCATTGGCTCCTTAGGGGATGGAGTCCTTGATCTTCTCATATAGACCTTGGTCTTTTCCCCTCTTGAACTCTCTACATCCACAATAGGAGGCTCATTCTTTGATGTATCCTGGACCTTCTTCCTTGAAGTCCTGGTTGCTCTGGTCTTCTTTGGTGGTGGAGGAGCACTTTCTTCTTCTGCTTTTTCCAATTCTTCCTCATTAGAGGATCTGCCAATCTTCAAGGTCCGACTTCTCTTTTTTCCTTTTGGCTTCCTTTTTGGTTCAGGTTCGCTTTCCTTGGGGCCTCTAATTTTTATCTTGAAAGGAGAGCTCCTTTTGGGATTTCCCTTTGGGGTCATCTTCCCTGGATTCCTCTGAAGTGGACATAGGGTTGAGATCTCCCATCAAATTGAAGGTACAAGTTACCTTCTCACTTTCCAACTCCCAAATTTTATGTTTTAACTAAGAAGAGGTAAATTTCATGACCGGGGCCATTAGGTCCTCCAACTCCATGACCTCATCCTCGTTCTAGTTGATATCGCCGATTGACCTGTCTTTCACAGCTTCATAAGCATGATCCTTCACCAGGTTTCCATCATCTTCCAGTTGGTCTAGGATCAACTTGACATTGTACTGTCTGATTGCATCGACAGGGAGCCTGGAGTACCTCTTCTTTCTCGCTTCAAAATCATCCTTAATGTTGGCCCAATAGTCCTCTAGGTTGCCTTTATGCTGATACTCCCTAGTGGCCTTCTTTTGTGCTTCTCCTGTGATATCAAAGTTCATCCTTTTGGAGTGGAAGGAGAAACCATATGCTGCCAATTCTTCCCTTGCAATGTGTGCTGATTGGATGGAAGGGCACAACTCTGCTACTGCAACTCCGAGAGGGAAATCTCCACCAAAGCCTGTCTTATGCTTCTCCTTCTTTACAATAGCATCAAATTCACAAATCTGTTTGACAATCTCTAACAGCACAATGTGATCAGTAGGATACCGAGGTAACCTATATGGAGCAACTAGGCATCCATCAATCCGAATGTAAGTGAAGGTGGGAAACTGAATGAACCAGGCCCCATAATTCTTTATCAGCCCTTTGGCTCCATCTGACAATCTCATATGCTCGGCATTCTGGAGCATCCTGGTGATATGCATTGTGAATGCATCATTGGCCCTCCGGTAGTCTTTGTGTCCTAGATGCAACTCCGGGTAAACCTCATAGACAATGTCTTGTCCGAATGTCCCTCGTGGATTCAAACCCCTGTATGGGTAGAATTTGGCTAGTACATACATGACATAAGAGGACATGATGAACCTCTTGGTTTCCAGGATGTTCCTTAACTGTTTGTCAATTTTAGAACTAATAAGCCCTGCCCAATGGTAGTTGGTTCCCTGTTCAATTTTGGTGATCACATGGACCATCCAAATCTCTAACACACCAGTAGTCTTCAGTCCTGCTACCCTGCTCAGGAACGTTATAGCATCATAGATAGCTGATCTAAATTTGATCTTATGCGACTGCTTGGGCAGTTTAGAGTGATGTGATTTTGGCTTCTCACACCAAGAGTTGATCATCTGTTGAGATTTAATTGGCTCATTCTCATAGTATGTTCTGGCCAAGTCCATGTTTAGAGCACATACTGAAGGCAGATCAGGCATGTCAAAAGCTTGGGCAATAGAGATAGGGCTGAAATTAGCCAAGACCCTTCCCTCGGTACTGACAACCCTTTGTGTATCAAAATCATACTGCCTGGCACATTCTAATATAAGCTCATAGCACTGGATCGCCAGAGGAAACCCTGCCACATGCACTAGCCCGAACTTCATCATGCCATTTCTTAGCACAGACAGATTCTTCTCAGCCATCCTCTGTTTGAACTCCTCGTATCTCTAGGCCCCTACATTGGTGTCAGACACCTCTGACCATACGGAAGATATTTTGCTTTCTGGCAGCTGGCTCTTGATGTCCAATCTTAGTCTTTCTGCCTCGGAGATGGATGACCCCTCCGTGTCACCCTTAGTCTTTCCTGCTGCAACCTTCCTTGATTCGGCCTACATTTACAAAGGACATTATTAGTATTCAATTATTAAGCATATTCCAATCAAGAGATCAACATGAAATCATATAAAGCAATTAAAACCCATCACAAACTGTCAATCCTTGAAGATCCAGAAAAATGAAGCAGTCTGGGAAAACACTGTAAAGCGAGAAAATCTAGTCGGGGCAGAATTTTGGAGAAATCTGACCCAGACGGATTCCTGTTGCGAAGTCATCATAAGTCACATAAATCGTCAGTATAGCCAAAAAATCATTAGATTATCATGAAATTTATTCATTAGCAACAATAAATTGGCAATTAGTATTCACTGCATTAATCCTATCTTTGAAAAATCAAAAAGGATATAGCCAGACAAGAAACCCGAAAAAATCCGGATGGGACAGATTTTCGCGGACAGCTTGAAATGTTACAGGAATTACAACACTCCACGGAATAAACCTGAACCGGGAAAATCCGGGTGCGCAGAAATTCTGCGGACACCATGGGAACCCGACGAATGACGACACGCGAACTGGCGACTGAATGATTATGCAAAGTTCTCCACCTGGATTCTAACGGTCCCAAAATCGACGCTAACTACCAGGGTTCAGAATGTAAATGATTTCAAGTTCTCAAAGCTTTCAAATGATGAATTCCCATGGCAGAATAATGATGCCCTAATTTTGATGAACAACCTCCTGTCATGAAAAACCAGGGTGAGTTCAAGGTTTAAATACCATCTATACAGATCAATCTAGGGCACTCTAAATCCTTATAGAGTAGGGGTCAGTTTAATATAAGTGCAAGATCGACCAATCATAACAAATTTGCCGTTTCGGGCTGATTACCGAAAAAAAACCCTAACCTTGCACACTATGGCGGATTTCGCACTAAGAGGGAAAATAATCTAACCCAGAACCCCTTCCAAACGTGTGCACCCATCGTCTAATGGATAAATACAAGCTTATGGGTGTGAATGATGAGGTTCCACAAAAAAATGGGTCAAACCCTAACTCGATAGGAAGGAAATCGTGGCTAAGATGGGCCGACACGAAATGACCATCAACCAATCTAGAAAGCTTAATTATTGCATAAACAAATAAGAGGGACCATCGACAGCCTACCATGGATCAATCCAGATAGAGCTCAAACTTGGAGAAGCAACCACGAAGCAAGCACGCCCAAGCAATGAAAACGTCAATCAGTACCAAACAATGCGCGCGCAAGCAACTCAGGATCAATGCTCAAAGCTCAAATGAAAACTCTCAATCGCCAGAGTAGCAAGCAAATGAATGATGAAGTTAAAATGATGCCCAAAAGGTCTTAAATCCTTCCCCATACGCGTCTGAGCAAAGGTACCTCGGTCATTAATGAGCGACAAGACGCGTCTGACAAATCCAGAAACCTGAGCCCAGGGCAGAATTTCAGAAAATCTTAAGATACGTGGAAATCTGGATGAACACAAATTTCATGGAAATGTAGAAGCTTGGACTATAACAAAGTTTGGGATTTTAGTGCAGTTCGGGAAAATCCGCCAAAATCGAAAAATCCCGGAATCAAGCAGAAACCCAGTTTCAGAAAATGCAGCGATGAACAGACAGTGAATTAGGGCCTGAAGAAATCTTCTGAATCCAGAAAATCTTAGACTCAGGTGAAAACCTGGATTTTTCCTAAAACTCAATTTTAATCAATTCCAGCCTCAAGGCAAGGTCAAAGCTAGCAAGACCAACATGTTAAGACCTCAAAATGATAAGTCCAATAAAACCAAAGGTCAAAAAATATCTGAAAAGAGGGTCCCTACTCCAAGTGGGGCATGTGTTCAAAAACTGCACAACAAATGGCGACTCTGCTGGGGATATGCTCCTGAGTATTTTGATGACAAACTAGAATCAAGAACCTAGAATCTCCAGTTTCAACTCAGATACCCAGCCACCACCCCCATGTCTAAACAAAGAAGCTCCTAGTCATTCAAAGTCTCCTATACCAGGGTCAATAGTGTGTGCATATGCATTCATTACCCACCCTTGGTTGCAACAGGTACTAGACTTGGTATGAACAGACTACGTAAAGATTCATACTCTAAAAGTAACCTGGATAGAGCCTCGCTGCCAGTCATGCGTCCATAGCCTTGACAAGGTTATCGTTGTGATCCTCCTGAACATAGCTCTACTGCCAGCCAGGCGTTCATAGCCCCGGTAGAGATATTCAGATCCCCCTGATAAGTTGAATTCAAACCTTTTGATTTTCAATATTTTCCCTTTTTCTCTTTTTTTTTCTCCCTTTTTTTTATCTTTTCTTTTTACTTATGTCATTCAACTAGTGAACAGTGAAGTCCACACTCAGGGATGAGAACCACAGTGGCACTAGAGCAGAAAAGGATTTTTCACCTATTTATACCTTATAAGGACCTTCTACAACTTCAAGTATATTTAAGAATTAAAAGTATGATACCCCAATATATTCCTATTCAAATTGACTAGAAAACTCTTTACCTCAGCATAAGGATAAGTGACATTGGATAGAGGATTCGTACCATGGTGTCCTGGAAGGATGATTAGAGTTTGTAAGGGAAATACCAAGAACATCAGACCCATTTTGGCACCATTGCCATACAAATACACCCAAGGATCCCAAAAGGAGAAAGAACCAAGAGCAAGAGCAATGCAGAACAAAACAAACAAACCAAAGCAAACCTACTCTAACCAAAGCAAACAAGCAAACCAAAAGGGAAACCTACTCTAACCAACAAAACAACAGCGTAACCTAAACTAACTATGTACAGAGCGGAGAGCTGAAAATAGCTCAGGACTGGAAATAATGTTTCAAATACTGCCCATTGATAGGCAGTGGGATATCCTCTCCCGTGAGAGTCTTCAGGCGGAAGGTATTATCTCCAAGTATTTCAGCAATCTGATATGGGCCAAGCCAAAGTTTATCAAACTTCCCATGGTTCCCTTTCTGATCATGAGGTTTGTCCCAGTATAGGACCAGGTTAGAAATCCTGAAGGCTTTGACTTTAGCCCTCCTATCAAACCATCTCTTAACTACCTCCTGATATTTGACAAAATTCTCAAGGGCATTGTCTTGTTTCTCCTCAAGGTGCAATAGTTCTGTCAACCTAGCCTCCCTTCTATTCCCTTCATCATAAAACTCATTTATAAACTGCAAAGTTGGGATCTTGAGTTGAATAGAGAATATTGGCTCTAGACCATACATTAAGTGATAAGGAGATGTTCCAATGGATGACTTAAGTCTGGTACGATCTACCCAAAGGGAAAACCGAAGCTGGGTGTGCCAGTCCTTTGGGTTCCTCTCTAATAGCTTATGGATGATAGTCAATAGGTTCTTATTAGAGGACTCTGCTAAGCCGTTACCCTGGGGATAATAATTAGATGCAAATTTCACAATAATACCATGATCGAAAGCCCAATTTGAGAATTTCAAAGATGCAAAGGCAGGACCATTATCACAAACAACAACAATAGGGCATCCAAATCGATTAAGAATAGCAGACTCTAAGAAATCAATCACTACATCTGATGTACATTTCCTACAAGCAAAAGCTTCAGTCCATCTTGTAAAATAATCAGTAATAGTGAGAATGTACCTGTGTCCTATAGAAGATGGTGGGTTGCTGGGGCCTATGAAATCCATACCCCACTGAGCAAAAGGTCCTACCTCAGTGACCGATTGGAGCAGAAGTGCTGCACACCTTTCTCTTGTTGCTATAGTCTGGCAAGTGTGATAGGTTCGTATATGATGGTGAACATCTTTGAACAGTGTAGGCCAGTAATACCCTGCCCTCAAGATTTGGTTTGCTGTGGCAATTATAGAGCCATGACCAGTACCATATTTCTCATGAAATTCATTCATCACTTTTTCAGCTTCCTGTTTCCCAAGACATCTTAAATAAATACCTTCATAATTTTTCTTGTACAGAACAACTCCTTTCAACATGAAACCATCACTTTTTAATCATAGAGCTCATCTTTGAACTACATTAAGATGACCTAGAGGTCGTTGATTCAGCAGATAATACACTAGGTCATCATACCAACCATCTGGAGAAACCTCTTCAATATTATAGTTCTGAACAGACAATTCAGGGCCTATCTCAGCCATAGTCTGAGTGAGTCCTTGCCCTCTTACCAGCTTCATGGGTTGGATCTCAATATCATATTCTTGTAGCATGGTCACCCATTTAGCTCTGCGTTCACCCAATTCATTTTGCATCAGAATTAACTTAACTGCAGAATCAGGGACAATTGCATACACCTTATTTCTGAGGATATAATGCCTAAATTTTTTTACTGCTTTGACCAGGGCATATGCCTGCTTTTCCACACTTGGATATTTTAACTCAGCATCTTTTAATGGTGCGCTCATAAAAGCAATAGGATGTTCATTTCCATCATCATAATTTTGAATTAACATTCCAGCACACAAAAGATCTGAAGCAAACGAATAGATGTAAAAGGGTTTGATGTAATTAGGACTTGCCAATACTAGAGCATTAGCAATGGCCCTTTTGATCTCTGCAAAAGCTTCCTTCGCTCCTGTAGTCCACTCGATCTTGGCATCTTGTTTCAACATTGCATTCAATGGTTTCACAATTTCAGCAAATTCAGTGATGAATTTTCTGATGAAGTTGATCTTACCAAAGAAGGACTTCATCTCCTTTTTGCTAGCATGGGGCTGAATCTTCAGTATGGCCTCCACTCTCTCTGGATCTATAGCGATTCCCTTTTCTGATATGACATGTCCTAGTAACTTTCCCTCTGTTACTCCGAAAATACACTTCTTGGTATTCAGGGATATCCCAAATTCTCTGCACCTCTGAAATACTTTCCGTAAATTTGAGATGTGATCCCCTCTGTTTTTCAAAAAAATAGTCAGGTCATCCATATAAATGATGATACATTTGCCTATGATATCCTTGAAGGCAATATCCATAGCTCTTTGAAATGTGGCCCCTGCATTAATGAGTCCAAATGGCATCCTTCTGTAGGCGAAGGTACCCCACTTAGTTGTGAAAGCAGTCTTGTGTCTGTCCTCATACTGGACCATCACTTGATTGTACCCTAAATAATCATCCAGAAGGAACATCATCTGAGATCCATTGACCACTTGAAGCACCTCATCTAACGAGGGAACTGGATAGTTATATTTCTCTGATGATCTATTTAGATTTCTGAAATCGACACAAAGACTAATTTCTCCATTCTTTTTTCTCACTGCAACCAGGTTTGCCACCCATGTCGAATGCCTAACTGGAAATATGATTCTGGCAGACAATAATTTTTGGACTTCTTTCTATATGAGTGGTTCCAACAATGCATTGATAGGCCTCTGTCTTTGTCTAAAAGGCTTAACACTTGGCCTCAGGGGTATAGTATGAGTTATAATTGATGTATCATAAGTCTTCAAGTCCTCATAACCCTAGGCCACTATGTCTGGAAAGTTGTGTAAGGCTTGAATTATCCCTTGTCTTTCTTTTGGAGTGCACACATTACCAATGAAAATGTTCTTAACATTGTCCTCAGTTCCTAAATTGTGAGTGTCACACTGTCCACTGATTGATTCTTTCTTCAACTCTTGTTCCTGATTTCTGATCTTATCCATATCAAAAATTCACTCCAATTGTACCATTCCCCTTTGAATAGTATTAGACTTCAGATTCATCACACCTTCTAAATCCAATTCTACTTCCTGAGGTTCTATTTCATTGATGATTTGGGAAGCAAAAATATCTGTATTTGTGATAAAATCTAGGATATGTTTGTCATCTTCGAATACCTGGAAGTTAGTAACATTGTCTGGGACTGATGGCATAGGGGTTAGTTCAACAGTAAACTTCTTTAATCCTGACAAAGATAGAGGCTATAGAGTGCTCGCTACTTGAGCAAGAGCATCAGCAGTTTGATTCTTCTGTCGTGGGATCAATTGGATATTGAAAGCGTCGAATCCCTCAATGAGGTCCCACACTCTATGCCTATAATTGGTCATTCTCCTATCATGGCATGAATATTGATTCCTCACTTGCTTGACTACTAACTCTGAATCACCAAAAACTTGTAGAATTTTGACTTTTTTCTTAAGTGCCATGAGAAGTCCTTGTATTAATGCTTCATACTCTGCTACATTATTGGTGCAATGAAATTGAAGCCTATGGGCTGCAAAGAAATTTTTACCTTTTGGGCTAATCAGTTCAAACCCTGCTCCGGCTCCATGCTTGGATTTGGATCCATCAAATTTGAGAGTCCAGCATTCAGCAGTGGTGATCTTCTTCATTTTTTCTTTCGGCTTGTCAGAGTTGGAGGATCCCTCAGTCACTATAGGTTCCTCTTCTTTTTCCTGAGGATCGTGCACCTTTCTCTCCACAACTTGGGTTGGATTTAGGCATTTATGTACTTGCTCTACTGCTGTCTGGAATAAACAACACTCCAACTCTAAATGGGAAGCATTATGAACTCTACACCAATTTGGTAGGAGTAATTCCTCAAAACTTTTTTTCCTTCCCAGGTGAGTCTAGTTTTCAACACACTGCTTGATGAATTCCTGGAAACTGCTTAATAAGCTGATCTGATTATCTTCAGGTTCTTCCTCATCCTCAATTGATTCTGTCAAAACATCAACATAGCTGGACCCTGTCTCTGCATCAATAGGCATTGTATGCAGCATCAATACCTCTTCTGAGTGTGATTCCTCATACTGAGTTGATAGCATGTAATTTCCCATTCCGACTTCTGATATCAAGACTTCTGTCGAAGTATTTTGATACTCTGTTATCATGTATTTTATTCTTGGTTCTCTCTCAATTCTAATCTAATTGGGCACTCCCTTCCAGGGAAGCCACATGTGTGAGTGATTAGTAGACACATATCCATTCAGAGCTTTGGTGAAATCTCTTTCTAGAATCAAACCGTATGCATCAGGGATATCAGCTACCTGAATATTGATAACCTGTTAAATCCTTGGATCTGAAGCTATCTGCATGTGAATCATGTTTAGTTCTCCCACCACACTTACTTCAGTTCTATCCAATTGGGTCACCTTCTTTTGAGAGTCAGCAGGTGTAATTCCTAGAGCTCTACACACCCCAAATGGCATCACATTGGTGGAAACACCAGAATCTAATAAACAATTGTGTAGGTTCTTACCGAATATGCGCACAGAGATCAGAAATGGTGGGGTTTTTGTCTTCCCTTGAAACAAACTGGGCTAAGTATCTACCTGGGCCACTTGAGTCTTATCCTTTTCTTTTTCTTTATCTTCAGGGGGCATGTTAGTCTGATTTTGGGCCTGATTTTGTGTCCTCACAAGCTGAGAACTAGAAGTCTTGTTGATACTCTCACCAGAAGGCTTATCCAAAGACATTGAATGTGCATCATAGGTACCTAGAATAGCCTTTCTAATCACAGGGAATCTTAATAACTCAAATGCTGAAAGATTTACCTTTAATTTCTTGAACTCCTCAGCAACATATAAAGCCATCTGCTCCTCGTTCATATCAGTAGAAGCTTCTCTAGAAGGTTCCTCTACCTTATCCTTGCTTGCTTGAACAACCTTTTCCTTTTGTTGGTTAGTTTGAACTTGTCTTTCCTTTGAAAGATACTGCTTGGAAACATGTGGATAAGACGGATTATTGCTAGCATTAGGATCTGGAGGGGTACTGAAGTTGTTAGGAGGAATGGAGGTGGTAAAAGGTCCTCCAGCCTGTGGAAGTCTATGAGGCATGTCTCTCAATCCTTGCCTCTGGAACATTTGTACTTCTTCAACATAATTCTCTTCCTGATCAAGAGAGCCATTATCATTCATTTCCTCTTCACTGAACAATCGAGCAACTTCATCTCCATTGCAGATTTGGTCTGCCCTTCCTTCTTGAGGATCAGATTCTTCTTCTGGCACATTTTCCTTGCTTGTTGGGAAAGGGGCATGATTTAACACCAGCACAGGAGAGTCATATGATGTGGAGGGAACAATCTCCTGTCCATTTGCATTATTTTCTACCTCATACTAGAAAATAGAGGCAGCAGTTTGGAATTTTGGACATTCTAACTCTGAATGCTGACTTGTCTTATGGAGCCTACACCATCCTGATAGGGCTGTTTCAGCCAGATATACACCACTGGGAGGCTTTTCTTGACTAACTGGCTAATTTACAGATTGGTTGACAATTTGATTAGCAGGTTGATCCAACGGGGCAGGGACTCCTCCATTATTAGGTCCTATATTCCAAGTTCTGCTTTGTCCTTGTGGTGGTCTCTTATCAAATCCTGATCCACTGCCTTGGCCTCTATCAAAATTTTGTCTCCTATCACTATTGAATCCTTTGTCATTATTGTAACCCCTGTCATTGTGAAATCCTCTTTCATTACGCTGACCTCGGTCAAAACTCTGCCCTTGTGGAAGTTCTCTATTCTGATTGGATTGCATACTCTTATGGGTAGCTTGTAGTTGGCTATTTTGATTTCTTAAGTAGGTCACCTCCAGATTTAGCTTCTTTATCTGCTCGGCCATTTTGTCAATTCTCTCCCTATTTGGATCTCGATAAGGAAGATAATTTAGATTATTCTGAGGAGGAGCAGGCATTGTAGCAGATCCCATAGACTGATGCAACACCTCAGAATTCTATAAATAAGTAGGAAAACTATTTGACTGTGGCTGGTACATGGGCTGGTTAACCTGTTGTTGAGGGAAATTCACCATAGAAGAGAATTGAGTCATGGGATTACCAGGGTGTGGTACTATAAGTAATTGAGGAACTGGATTCATGATTGGAGTATGACTAGCAAGTGCATGATTCACTGCCTGAACCTGGTTGGGATGTGCAACTGGTCCTAGAGAAGGCAATGGTCTAGTCAAGTGTTGTCTCAAATCTGTACTAAGCTTAATAGTCTCTGTATAGGCATCAGTTAGGGTAGCTGGAGGATTGGGCCTCCACTTCAGGAAGGTTGTTGTCAAGCTATCCAGAGCTTCATAATAGACTCTCAAGGTTGTATTATCATCCAAAACATATGGGTCTTGCAACCTGGTGTATGCACGGTGGAACCTATTATTGAAACGGGATATAGGTTCATTAACCTCTCTCTTAACTTTAATGAATTGTAGGTATAACTCATTGGCACTGATGGGTATTTAGAACTTCTATAAAAAGGCAGTTTCAAGATCATTCCAATTAAGAATTGAACCAGCAGGGAGATGATTGTACTAGTAAAAGGCCTCTTCTCCTAGTGAATAAGGAAACAGCCTACAAGTGACATCCTCATGAACAATCCCTCTGTCTTTAAGACAGGTCTGGAAAATCCTTATGTGTTCTTCTGTAGTCCTATTTGGGTCATTAACATGGAATTTTGAACAGAAATGCTCAGGGTTTTTGGGCATAGCATTGTAAGCATGGAAGAACAAGGGAGATGGGTTATTAGCAAGGAAAGCCATTGGTAAGAGTGGGGGTGGTGGTTGTGGTTGGTTAATGATAGGCTAAGGCTATTGAATGGGAACGGCCTCAGGGATGGGTATAGCCTCAACCTCAGGATGTGAAGATGTGGAAGACGTTGGTGAAGGGATGGGTGATGATGATTCTCCCCTTTCTTGAGTCCTTCTTGACCTATTGGGGAACTATAATTCCTGTAGGTTCTCCTCTCCTGTGGTAGACCTGGTATTTCTCCTATATCTTTCAGGAGAGATGGCATTCAAGAAACGATCCAGTGTGCTCATTCAAGCCCTCCTTCTAGCGCCAATCTGTTGATGGTGTTTTCTGCACAGCAACAACTCAGACAGAATGCAATATTTTATCTCTCTTGAAAGGTTATTTTCAATAATAAATCACTGAAAATCACTCCAAGGTCTCTCGGGTGTCAGGTCATGACAATGCATAAACAACTTAGATAATTATGTGAAATGCTAGTAATCACAAAGGGACCTTACTACAAGCAAACTGTATCTTTCAATTTACTAGATCCTGCAATATAATGATTTCTAATCCTAGATCTAACCAAATGATAAAGAAATAGAAAAAGGTAAGGGTGCAAGAATATGATAAGATCTAAACTATTCCTAGGATAAACAATGCAAATGATAGATATTTGGAATGGACCAATCTCAAATAACCAACTCTTGCTTAACCCACAATGCAATTTCTCAAGAACGGTGCAATCTTCTAAGGTATATAGATTTTCAAATCATAGATATTCATCCACAATCGAACTTAAGCACATATAAATGTATGGTCTAGGTTGACTTCACCAGCCTACTACAATCAGATAGTTACTGGGAGTATAGACCAGAGATTGCTACAAACATCCCCAAATATGAAATCATAAACATCATTCATCAAACTAAACTGATTCTATTTTGAACACTAAACCCTAAGTCTTCAAGCAATTTAAGAGATAGAACAACAAGAACCATGCGAGATAAACCAACACAAGAGATTGCACAAAGAAAACCACAATGTCCTCAATTGTATTAGCTCATCAAAAGACTGCAACAATTCAACTGTTCTGATTACAATACTTGCTTCAAGAAGTTCACAAAATTCTCTAGCTTGATTCCATTATCTATTTTCTAATGTCTAATATCTAACCCTTTACAATGAGGCAAGAATGCCTTTTATAATAAATCCCCAGATATGTCGGCCCAGCTAAACATTTTCACAAAATAAGAACAAATGCCAAAATAGGTCAGCCTGGGAAAATCAAAATAAGGCACACATTAAATGCCATCTATCATCAAGGTCGGCCTTGACACAATCCCCAATGCAATCCAGTCCAATGCATGCCCTATGATAATAGGGAAGCACAAATATCAAAATAGGGATTAACTACCACTTCCCTTATCCTTATTCTGAGTTGATGATCCCTAAACCTTCAAGAATGTTCTATCCAATTCGGTGACAGGTGGCAAAGGCAATATCCTAAGCTGACACTCAATGGAGCCAATCTCCTCCTTTGACTGTTTAACAGTCTTATCCCAATCCTCCTTGTTGGACTGGCACTTATCCATTACCGCCAAGTAGGTGGCTGCATCATCTAATTGGTGACCGGTTATAACACTCACAAAAGCTGGGGTATAAACTTCATGCCACCATTCCCTGAGCTGCTCTAGACTTAGATATTTCGGGGCAATCTTTCTCCTTCCGGTCATGACCTCAAAGAATGCAATATAGCCCTCATAGACCCCTGTAAGATCACCATCAATTTGTTTCTTCTGTTTCTAAATCTTTTTCATGGCCTTATGCCAGATTTGTAGAGCCTCGAACCATTCCCAGGGTTCATCTAACGTAGAAGAAGGAAGAATTCCATCTACAACCAGTTGATCTCTACCATGTCCCATGATAATCTTGGATTTCTGCAGTAAGAGGTCAATGTCTTCCTTATCTTGGAACAGCACATATTCTAGCAGTTCCTTAGCTCTGACTGCATCTTTCCCAACCGATAAGATCTCCGTAATTGTATCATCTCCCTTTATTTGCACGTTCTTCAGCCAATCCACTGCAGTTTGAGCTGAGGCTTTCATTTTCTCAATTCTGGAGATAGTTTCCTTGGGCAGAAAGCTGGGAGTGGCAGAAGAAGAAGGATGGAGAGACTGCAGGGGTTTCATCACTTCCTCCAAGCATTTCCTAAGTCTTTCATTTTCTTTCTTCAGCTCATGCTTGGTCTGGGTCTCCTTTCTCAATCTCTTAATAATCATAGCACTGGACTCTTCATACTCCTCTATGTCCTGCTCCATGGATGCTGGTCCAAGGTTAATAGTTTGCACATTGTAATCCTGACTAGTGACTTCTTCTTCAGTTTTGTCCACGGCAAGGGTGGCAATGTGGATGACCTTGTTGTTTGCTTCATCTCTCTCCACCTTTGATACCACCTTAGCTACCTTCTTTTTCTTCCCTTTGCCAATTTTGGACAATATTTCATCCCAATCCAAGGGAGTGTCTTCAATTACAACCTACTTCTTCCTTGCAATTTCCTTTTCAAGCCAATCCGGGGCTGTAGGTTCTACCTGGATTTCCTCTGTTCTTACTTCTTGTTGTTCTGTTGTTTTCTCTTCTTCCTTTTCAGCTATTTTATCCTCCTCTTTCTCAGGGAGCTGCTCACCTTGATCACTTAACTCAGGTTCAACCTCTTGTACCGATGATGGGGTTCTAACTGGGATATCTTCCTCTTGCTCAGGCGATCCGTTTCTTCTGCCGATCTCCAGAGAATCTTCATACATCACTAGAGGAGAAAGATGCTTTTCTACCTCCTCAGCTTCGAGCTCAGCTGCCTCACCAAAGAGTGTCCCCTCCTTGAATGGCTCTGCCTCTCCGCTAGTTTCATGCTCCTCAAGAATTTCTGGCTCAGGTGCGCTTGGTGGAGGAGAGGCAGCCCTAGATGGTTCTACATTTGTCATCTCCGGAGAAAGGTCCTTCTTTTGCATTGGCTCCTTAGGGGATGGAGTCCTTGATCTTCTCATATAGACCTTGGTCTTTTCCCCTCCTGAACTCTCTACATCCACAATAGGAGGCTCATCCTTTGATGTATCCTGGACCTTCTTCCTTGAAGTCCTGGTTGTTCTGGTCTTCTTTCGTGGTGGAGGAGCACTTTCTTCTTCTGCTTTTTCCAATTCTTCCTCATCAGAGGATCTGCCAATCTTCAAGGTCCGACTTCTCTTTTTTCCTTTTGGCTTCCTTTTTGGTTTGGGTTTGCTTTCCTTGGGGCCTCCGATTTTTATCTTGAAAGGAGAGCTCCTTTTGGGATTTCCCTTTGGGGTCATCTTCCTTGGATTCCTCTGAAGTGGACATAGGGTTGAGATCTCCCATCAAATTGAAGGTACAAGTTACCTTCTCATTTTCCAACTCCCAAATTTTATGTTTTAACCAAGAAGAGGTAAATTTCATGACCGGGGCCATTAGGTCCTCCAACTCCGTGACCTCATCCTCGTTCCAGTTGATATCCCCGATAGACCTGTCTTTCACAGCTTCATAAGCATGATCCTGCACCAGGTTTCCATCATCTTCCAGTTGGTCCGGGATCAACTTGACATTGTACTGTCTGATTGCATCAACAGGGAGCCTGGAGTACCTCTTCTTTCTTGCTTCAAAATCATCCTTAATGTTGGCCCAATAGTCCTCTAGGTCGCCTTTATGCCGATACTCCCTAGTGGCCTTCTTTTGTGCTTCTCCTGTGATATCAAAGTTCATCCTTTTGGAGTGGAAGGAGAAACCATATGCTGCCAATTCTTCCCCTGCAGTGTGTGCTGATTGGATGGAAGGGCACACCTCTGCTACTCCAATTCCAAGAGGGAAATATCCACCGAATCCTATCTTATGCTTCTCCTTCTTTACAATAGCATCAAATTCACAAATCTGTCTGACAATCTCTAATAGCATAATGTGATCAGTAGGATACCGAGGTAACCTATATGGAGCAACTAGGCATCCATCAATCCGAATGTAAGTGAAGGTGGGAAACTAAATGAACCAGGCCCCATAATTCTTTATCAGCCCTTTGGCTCCATCTGACAATCTCATATGCTCGACATTCTAGAGCATCCTGGTGATATGCATTGTGAATGCATCATTGGCCCTCCGATAGTCTTTGTGTCCTAGATGCAACTCCGGGTAAACCTCATAGACAATGTCCTGTCTGAATGTCCCCCATGGATTCAAACCCCTGTATGGGTAGAATCTGGCTAGTACATACATGACATAAGAGGACATGGTGAACCTCTTGGTTTCTAGGACGTTCCTTAACTTTTGTCAATTTTAGAACTAATAAGCCTTGCCCAATGGTAGTTTGTTCCCTGTTCAATTTTGGTGATCACATGGACCATCCAAATCTCTAACACACCAGCAGTCTTTAGTCATGCTACCCTGCTCAGGAATGTTATAGCATCATAGATATCTGATCTGAATTTGATCCTATGCAACTGCTTGGGCAGTTTAGAGTGATGTGATTTTGGCTTCTCCAACCAAGAGTTGATCAATTTTTTGAGATTTAATTGGCTCATTCTCATAGTATGTTCTGGCCAAGTCCATGTTTAGAGCACATACTGAAGGCAGATCAGGAATGTCAAAAGCCTGGGCAATAGAGATAGGGCTAAAATTAGCTAGGACCCTACCCTCGGTACTGACAACCCTTTGTGTATCAAAATCATACTGCCTGGCACATTCCAATATAAGCTCATAGCACTGGATCGCTGGAGGAAACCCTACCACATGCACTAGCCCAAACTTCATCATGCCATTTCTTAGCACAGACATATTCTTCTCAGCCATCCTCTGTTTGAACTCCTCATATCTCTAGGCCCCTACATTGGTGTCAACCACCTCTGACCATACGGAAGATATTTTGCTTTCTAGCAGCTGGCTCTTGATGTCCAATCTTAGTCTTTCTGCCTCGGAGATGGATGACCCCTCCGTGTCACCCTTATTCTTTCCTGCTGCAGCCTTGCTTGATTCGGCCTACATTTACAAGGGACATCATTAGTATTCAATTATTATGCATATTCCAATCAAGAGATCAACATGAAATCATATAAATAAATTAAAACCCATCACAAACTGTCAATCCTTGAAGATCCAAAAAAATGAAGCAGTCCGGGAAAACACTGTAAAGTGGGAAAATCCAGTCGAGGCAAAATTTTGGAGAAATCCGACCCAGACGGATTCCTATTGCGAAGTCATCATAAGTCACATAAATCGTCAGTACAGCCAAAAAATCATTAGATTATCATGAAATTTATTCATTAGCAACAAGAAATTGGCAATTAGCATTCACTCCATTAATCCTATCTTTGAAAAATCAAAAAGGATATAGCCAAATAGGAAACCCAAAAAAATCCGGATGGGATGGATTTTCGCGGACAGCTTGAAATGTTACGGGAATTACAACACTCCGCGGAATAAGCCTAAACTGGGAAAATCCGGGTGCGCAGAAATTCTGCGGACGCCACGGGAACCCGATGAATGACGACACGCAAACTGGCAACTGAATGATTATGCAAAGTTCTCCAACTGGATTCTAACGGTCCCAAAATCGACGCTAACTAGCAGGGTTCAAAATGTAAATGATTTCAAGTTCTCAAAGCTTTCAAATGATGAATTCCCATGGCAGAACGATGATGCCCTAATTTCGATGAACAACCTCCCGTCATGAAAAACCAGGGTGAGTTCAAGGTTTAAATACCATCTATACAGATCAATCTAAGGCACTCCGAATCCTTACAGGGCAGGGGTCAGTTGAATATAAGTACAAGATTGACCAATCATAACAAATTTGCCATTCCGGGCCGATTACTGAAAAAAACCCTAACCTTGCACAATATGGCAGATTTTGCACTAAGAGGGCAAATAATCTAACCCAGAACCCCTTCCAAACATGTGCACCCATCGTCTGATGGATAAATACAAGCTTATGGGCGCAAATGATGAGGTTCCACGAAAAAACTTGTCAAACCTTAACTCGATAGGAAGGAAATCATGGCTAAGATGGGCCGACACGAAATGACCATCAACCAATCTAGAAAGCTTAATTATTGCATAAACAAATAAGAGGGACCATCAACAACCTACCATGGATCAATCCGGATGGAGCTCGAACTTGGAGAAGCAACCACGAAGCAAGCACGCCCAAGTAATGAAAACCTCAATCAGCACCAAACAACCCATGCGCAAGCAACTCAGGATCAATGCTCAAAGCTCAAATGAAAACTCTCAATGGCCAGAGCAGCAAGCAAATGAATGATGAAGTTAAAATGATTCCCAAAAGGTCTTAAATCCTTCCCCATACGCGTCTGAGGAAAGGTACCTCGGTCATTAATAAGCAACAAGACGCGTCTGACAAATCTGGAAACCCAAGCCTAGGGCAGAATTTTAGAAAATCTTAAGATACACAGAAATCCAAATGAACACAAATTTTTCAGAAATGCAGAAGCCGGGAATATAAAAAATTTTAGGATTTTAGTGCAGTTCGGGAAAATCCGCCAAAACCGGAAAATCCCGGAATCAAGCAGAAACCTAGTTTCAGAAAATGCAGTGACGAACAGACAATGAATCAGGGCCCAGAGAAATCCGCCGGATCCCGAAAACCCTGGACTCAAGTGAAAACCTGGATTTTGCCTAAAACTCAATTTTAGTCAATTCCAGCCTCAAGGCAAGGTCAAAGCCAGCAATACCAACATGTCAAGACCTCAAAATGATAATTCCAATAAAACCAAAGGTCAAAAAACATCCAAAAAGAGGGTCCCTACTCCAAGTGGGGCGTGTGTGCAAAAACTACACAACAAAGCTTACCTCATATAAGAAACTGGTAGAGAGTCTCAAGGAATTCTTCATTGACATCACATTTGAGCAAATACCAAGGGAAAACAATAGAGCAGCTGATGCTATGGCAACAATCAGATCATTACTGGATATCCCACGCAACGTTAATAAACATAAATTCTTGGTAGAGTAGCTTCTTGTACTAGCTTTCAAGGTACTAGATTATGACTTCATGTGTGAAATCATTGGTCCCGGTGATCCTTGGTACCATGACATATTTACATACTTGAAAATAGGAGTCATCCCCGTTGATATCACCCCAAACCTCAAAAGGACCTTTATTAAGAAGTCAACTCATTTCATTATCTTAGGTGACACCCTTTATTGTAGAAGTATTGAAGGAACCCTCTTACGACGCCTTAACCCTGAGGAAGCTTTGACTGCCTTGACTGAGGTACACGATGGAATTTGAGGTTCACATTCTAGTGGTATGACCTTGGCTAAGAAGCTGTTGAGGACTAGGTATTATTGGCCTACAATGGAGAAGGAAGCTCATGATTATTTTTGAAGATGTTTGCAATGTCAACATGGGGACCTCATTCATGCACTAGCTCAGAAGCTCAGACAGATTATAACACCTTGGCCCTTTTCACAATGGGGGCTCGATCTCATTGATAAAATCACACCCACCTCATCCAATGGGCACAAGTTCATCATCACTACAACAAATTACTTTACAAAGTGGGTAGAGGCCATCCCAATGACCTACATCATAGGGAAATAGATCTCCAAATTCATCCTGAACTACCTCATTTTCCACTACAGTGTCCCACAAGCCCTTATCTTAGATAACGAGACACCTTTCAAGAACCAAAATGTTCAAAAGCCATGCCAAAAATTCAATATCCAACATTGTTTCTCCACCCCATATCAACCCCAAGGTAATAGCCAAGTTGAGGCTATGAATAAAACCATCCTAAAAATTCTAAAGAAAACAGTCAATGAGGCTAGTTGTGACTAGCACCTACAACTAATTCCCATCTTATGGGCCTACTGAACAAGTATCCACATACCTACAGGTGCAACACCCTTCTCCCTAGTTGGGACCCTTCATCATCATGACATCAAGGGAAATTTTGAACCTAGCTAGTTGGGACCCTTCATCATCATGACAAGTTATAAATCAGGAGCATATCAAATATCTACACCTAAATTTGAGCCTTTATAGGATCCCATCAATAGCTCCCATCTCAAAAAATATTATGCCTAAACTTGCAAGGTATAAAAAATAAAAAATAAAAAAAATCAGAAAAAGGATTAAAAATCGTCCTCTAGTGAAAACCACTTCGGTGGTACCTTGGTGAAAACCTGGCAATCAGGCACCTTATGTAAATAAAGCACTCTCCATCCATCATGGTCCCTTCGTCTTGTTCTGCATCATTCATCCATCACATTCCATTGATCCTTTTGACACCCATTCATGTCTACATCATAGCTTGATCATGTGTCTGTATCATGTTCCCTCCTAGAACTACTTGAAACATTCCTAAGGTCAGTTTGTCCTACCTATATTAGATTAGTCTATTGCATCACATTGGGGGTATGTTCTTATACCTACATTGGATCAGATTTGTGTATATTCTTGAAATATTCCTTAAAATCAAAAAATCCAAAAACATTCAGAAAATCAAGAAATTCAAAAACATTCATAAAATCAAAAAACCCAAAAACATCCAAAACATGTCAAAAATCCAAAAAAAAAAGATTCGTCGTGTCGAACTACATATCTCTAAGCTATGAACATAAGCAAGGCCATCATCGATGTTCCCCTGAGACACATTAGGTCAATCCTTTAGGAGTTTGTCACAATAAATTGGCAATCCAATTGTTCATATCTCATCAATAAACGAGTCTATGTCAGTTAAACTATGTGATCTTTGTGTGTATAATGTAGGCAAGGCTAATCTTTGATCAGCCCCCAAGGCCTCTAGGATATGTCCTTAGGTTAGGTTCTTGGTCAAAATCTCAGAAAACACAAAAACATTGGAAAATTGGAAAATCAAAACATTTGTAAAACATCTCAAAAATACCAAAACAACCTTAAAATTTTTCAAAAATACCAAAAAAATGAACAAAAAACCTAAAATAATCCATTCCACTTCAATGATCACCTGCAATAAACATTCTCTCATAATAAATGATCGTCACTCCCAACCTTTTGGTAAAACAATCAGAAACAATTTTGGCAGGTCAAAAGTGAAAACTTAAATGTCAAGGTCTAAGGTCTAATTCAGTAGGTAAACAAGTTGGTTAACCCTTGCTATCAATAGCCTGTCATCATGTTAGTCTCAAAATCATCTGATAACATCATGTCCTAGGATGCATCCTTCCTACAATGGACATCAACATCAGGCATCACTGTAGTTTAGTATTGGCTAGAGGTATGAAGAACATTGGTTTGTTTGTTTACTTGATCTTTTCTTTTGATTTATCTTATTGTGCTCATTCCAATGACCTCTCGATGATATCTAATCAAAATAATTTAGAGAGAAAGGAATGGGGCATTGATCATTATCTTTTGTTTGTTGTGCTTGTTGGATATTCTTGTGATATAACCTTGGTCATGCTTACTTTGTTTGGTTTGTAGGGAGGGTGTTTTAAATTCCTTTTTGACTATCACATTGGGGAGGTTTTCCTTCTCTATGTTTTGGTCTGAGATGTTTGAAATATCTAAAGTACATCCTAATAAGGTTGCATAAGCTGGGTGTGAATGAGGATACTCCTATCTAATTTTTGAGTCAAATTCCATCACACTAGGTATGATGCCATCTTGGTTCTTTATAACTTGATACATTGTATATATGTGTGTTATCAAAAAATAAGGAAAGTAAGCTCTTTATGTCCCCAATCCCTAATAAGCAATCATCATCATTATCATCATCATGTTTCTGCATCATCTCAAAGTCAAGGTTTGATTTCTCTTTCTTCTATCTTCTCCATATACTAATACTAACATGGTATCATAACATTCAAAAATAAAAACATCTATATATGCATCCATCCTACATCCACAAACCATCAGCATACTACGCATACCATCATAATAAGAAATATCATTCATTATCATTTATTGTCCATCATAATATAGATTGGTCATTCTAAGCATCTCATAAACCACACATTTGCATAAGCATCCATTGCATAATCATATAAGCATCATCATAATCATCACATTTAGCATCATACATATATACATCACATATAGAAAATATACTGAAAAATAAGTTAATCCTATCATTGCATTACATCCATCACATATCATCACATAAATACACATTTGCATCCATCTCATAAAAGCACATCCATAATAGATCTATGTGTATTCATAACATACATTCATCACACCATAAAGCATCATACTATAATCATTACATACATCCATCCATATCATATCCATCCATGATGCATAAAGTAAAAAAAAAACCATCACATCATATAATCGCATCGAGAGAATCTCATGTATATATATCAAAAAAGATGAATTTCATCATACATCAGAATCAGATATATAGTATCATCATCAAATATACAAGAGGCTAATCAAAACTCATCCAATGAATGTATACACATCATAAACCAAGTTGTACAAATCAAAAAAATATGTGTCCAATGCACTATCAGTGCCTCGAGCTACCCTTGCTTTGTCTATCCTTGTGGTGTCTACCTCGGCTCTAGTAATGAGACCCTAATGGTCTCCCTGATGTCCTTGCATGTGGAATCCTAGTGGGAGAAACTTGATTGATATGGGAGAAATTTGGTTCTCATCGCTCATGTGCCATAGCCCTGTAGTATAATAGCTTGTAATATGAGGCCTCCTGCATGGCTCGATCGTACATCTCAGCTGGGATTGTAGCCTACCCCTGTGCCTGTTATGCTACTGCCTCTAGCTGCTACCTCCATCCGTACTCTAAGGCCAATCCAAGGTCTGCATCCTATCTCATCTAGCGCTCCTGCACCACCTCCTGTCGTGCTTGATCCCTCTCCTAGATCAAGGCTTGAATTTGTGCTTGGGCCTGCTGCAGCTGTCTTGTCAGTGCTTGAACCTGTGCCTACAGTGCCACTATCTATCTATCCTATGGATTGGGACCTAGTGGTGGTGGTCGTGGTGCCTATTGGTATGGTTGTACTAGTGGCCTTTGTCTAATAGGCAGCACTAGTGGTGGAATCTTCCCATCATGCCCTACGCCTCTATCTTATCTATCATGTCCCTAATGTCCTAGTTGTTGAGGGACTTGTCCAATTCAGGGTCCTCTGACCTACCCTCTGCCCACTGCTAGCACCATTGGCAATGTCATCCAAATCAGAGTGTGGGCCTAGAAGTAAGCATTATAGGCCTATGTAGTGCTCGCATCTACGAGACCATCAAAATACACCCATGACATCATCACAAGCTGTCTAAAATCATCGATGTCCTACTGGGGAGTGATCCTTTTCCTCCACACTATCTCTCTAGACCTTTGTGCAAATATGGCTCTCTCTCTATCATCAGAGGCATCATGTACCTCTTTGAACTGGCAAGCAACCCTATCTGGTAGGTACCACTCTATCATATAATGCTCTCACCCCTACATGTATCTAGACTATCAACAGTAGAAGAGCTGGGCATCATCATTGTGCCATTTGGGAAAGTGGAGCCATGATCTCCACCAAAATACTATCATCTCATTGATAACCTGCCTCCAGTGTGGGATGCATGTAATACCTGTATAATGGAGGGTGGTCATCCCCCCGTACCTGTAAACTACAGGGTCATCGCAGTCTATTTGAACGTCTACAATTGTGGGTCTCATAATGGCTATGTGCTCATATTCCGACACATGAAGCAATGTAACTCTCGCTCTGATGTTGCAGGCCCCATTGTACACGACCTAGTGCATTCCATGATATAACAATGCCAGGATGACTACCCCCCAAGTGTAGATGGTCATCTCCTCCATCATGCATGACCAAATGACTCCCCATCCAATGTTGCATCCTCTCGCTCTCCTATTGGGAACAAGGACTCCTAAGATCAGTGCTCTAAAAAACAATGTGAAATCAGGGGCAATTCGCTCATATCGGTGGAGCTCAATCTAGCCACTGTTGGTCACATATTGGTTGACACTAAATGGCTAAAAGATCGCATCACCGCAAGCCTCAACATCATATATAATCTACTCACCGTGTATGGGGGTTTGAAGGATCCGCCATATGTCCTCCAAGGTAACAATGGCCTCACTGATCAATAAGTGAAATGAGGAGGTCTCACTCTGCCATCTCTCCACTAATGTAGTCATCATCGCCAGGTGTGTCCTCACCTCAAGCATTTGGGCTATGTGGCCAAATTTGATCGAGCCAAGAAAGAACAACACATAATTTTTCAAGTACCTCGCCCTACGCAAAATATAACTCTTGTGCTCCTTCGAGTGGAGCACTGGCAGGACCTCCTGCATCCAAAATGCCCATGATGTCAAAATTCACCAAATGGGCACATTTTCAAAAATTAAAATCCTCAAAAAAGAAAAGGCAGTTCGGCTTTTGCAAAGGTGACACTCTTTTGTTTTGAAAAAATGATGCAATAATCAAAGGCAACACTCCATGATAAAGGCGAGTCAGAATTTTGGGATGACACCAGATCCTTCTAGGGTTGCGCAACACATTCTCACAAAGGCAAGTCAAAATCATTTCGGCAACCCTAGGACCCTCCAACGTTGTGCGACACTATACTACAAATGTGGGTCGACATGTTCAAAGGCGACATCGACCATAAAAAATGTGGCACCCTAGGGTATCATTTTTTGATTGATCTAAATAGACCCTAATAAATGTATCAAAATCATGCAAAACGAGAAAAGTTTCAGAAGGCATACTGGGGGTCCTACATCTCGAGGCCGCTGGAACTCGTGAACCCAATCTATCTGATGTCTGGGGAGCACATGAGCCACCGTTCCATCAACACATCAAAGCAAAAAGTTAGGATTTCTAAAGGCCAAGTGTGCAAATGATTTGAAACTGACCCCTCCTAACCCTATTTATGCATTTTTTAGGGTTTTTTGGGTATTTTTAGGGTTTTTAACACATTTAATCCATTTTTTGCTAACCAAAGCCCGTTTTGACTCGTTTTCATCATTGTAAGTCTAATTTTGCATCCCATGGGCTATTTTCTACTCCTGAATCATTGTTGAATCTTTTTCGTGAGCTTGACCTAATTTTGCAATTTTTGCCTGATCTCTCAAGGGGGCAATGTAGCAACATAATTCATTCTATTGGGGCTATAGTGGGGCATCCAAAAAATTAATTTTTTTTTGAATTTTGATCATGGCAGTGCTATTCTTTGAACCAATGTAGTAGGTACCTCACTTCAAATAGGGGAAAAATCTAGACACCAAAAAAGTCTTGATTGATACTATGCATCTGATTCTGATCAACTAACACTATTTCTTCCTAAATCACCTCCAATTGAACAATTAATTAAATAATCAACATTATTTAGTTAAATTCAACCAATTCAATTATTAATCAAATAATTAAATTTATTGATTAATTCACCCTTCTTCTAACTAATTTTCATCTTATTTAATTAAATCAAACCATTTAATTAAATCCCATTTTATTCCTCCCATTTGATTAAAATCAATCAAATCAAATGTCACAATCTCCTAGTTCATTCCAATTAATTAATCCTAACTCACCTTTCGAATCATCATTGATGATTCCTCCAGCTTTAAACTCCCCAAGAGTTAAATCAACCCATGGTCAACTAACCAGGATGCACATGAAAATAATTTCAATTAATTATTTAATTCATCTATTTTCCCTCACCAAGGCATATTCCAATGAATATTCCTCTCAACAACCTCTCATTCAATTTCCCTCCAAAGGTTTTCAAAAACTTATCACATCCTCTTACATTTACAATAAATTCTCTTACATCCTCTCAAATATCAGCCAATTTCATCCAATTCCTCTTACACCTTTCAAATCCTCAACCATTCTCATTTACTTCTCTTTCATCCTCCTCCACTCACACATTTCCCAAAATGTGCTCCACCCTCATCCAATAGAATTGTGACAGTTGACACATTCTCATTGGCTTTCAATTTATCCCACATTCACCATTTTCATCCATTCATCAACCCTTGGCTTCTATAAATAGAGGCATCATTTTCATAATATGCATCCAAATCTTCATGCATTATCATTATAGTCATTTGATTTCATAGCAATCACCATCTCCATGTTATTTTGAGTTCATGTTCATCACTTGGCATCATTTTCAACACTTGGATCATCTTCAAATCATCAAGCTTAGCATTTAGGATTGGGAAAGGGCTTCTTTCCACATCAAAGGAGCACCAATCCCCCTATGGGATTGAGATTTGGTTAACTTAGTTGATTACATGCTTTGTTCTTGCTTTATTTTATGTTTTCATCTTTGTTCTTCCAAGAATTTCATAGGGAACATTAGATTTAAACTTTCTAACATGTTTGAATTTTTTTTTTGATCTTGTGTTAGTTTGTGTAGGTTTTGTGTTCACACAACCTACTTCAGTAGTTTTTAGAACATTGAGCCATACACATATTGTCCATCTCATCAGACATCACCATTCCCTGCACCGAGCCATACAACATTAAATTCTATTTTAGATAATTTTCCTTTGTTCTCTTTGTTGAATCCTATAATCAAATTGTGCATTTAATGTTCTCTACTAATCCTTCAATCTGATTTGATCTTGAATGATAAATACTCCACCTTTCCACCACCCAGAATATTGGATCACCCTCATTAATATTCACTGGGGTAGTTGAGTGATCTAATTATGTTCATGTCATTTACCAAACACAAACCCCTATTCACATAGAGTTAAACATTTCAGATCTTTGGGTTTGAACTCTGGTCATTGATCTATTCCTTCGCACCTTGATGTTGTGATCAACATTCATCGCATTGTCTTTAAACCCTGACTGTTGGATAAACGGTCGCTTAAACCACTGTCGTTGATCCATCATATTTCTCTATTGTTGGAACTCCATTCATACTCCCACCGATACAAGCATGTCACATTGATATGCTTGCCATGTTATCTAATTGGGCCCACAACCTACATGTCATCCATGTTTTCACCACATCATTCGCAACATCGATGTGAAATGATATGTCAAGCAATCATTCACTGCCATCTGTTAGCCATCGTCACATTTGGGTCCCACATAGCACTTCATCATTTTTTTGGTGGAACATGCTTTAAGGTTTCATCGATACACCCATGTTACACCGATGAAGCATCTTATCACCAACATCATCCGATCAACCTTCTTCATTTTGCACCGTTGATCATTGTTGTCCTTCATCATCAGATCTTTCACTAATCGGTCCCAACCAACCACGTGTCACCATATCATTCACCTTCTATGCATATTCATTACTATCAGGTCTCACTGCCATGTCCACCTTACTGGGTCCCACAGTCAACAACCAACTCCTATCACCCTATCATTGGGACTAGCTCCATAGTCCTAGCGATGGCATATAGTCTCGCCGAAGATATAGCCGTCATTTTATATGGGAGACGATCATGATACTTCTGCCGATATGACTTAGTCACACCGATGAAGACACTTGATGACATCATTTTTCCACCTCATTTCCATGTCATTACAATGTAATCCACAATGAGGATGTGGATTACAATTCACCCAATCATGCCATGCCACGTGCTAGCATAGCCATCACTATCAGCAACATCATTAAAATTGGGTCCCACTCAGAGCACTACCTTCTTACCGTTGCATCGGGGGGACAAGATCTTAGGTCCTACTGATAGCATACACTCACACCGATGAAGCTTCCCTACTTCACTTGGGGTCCATGCTCCACCAGTCATCCTCGTATCTACATCGTCATTTTCCATGTCCACCTATGTGGGTCCCATACACCATCAGACCATCACTAGGTTGCCTCCCAAACTCTCGCCAATCCATAGATGTCACACCAACCACAAGGAGATGTGTTACCTTGAATGCTAGGTGAAGGGTTCAGTCAACCTCATGACATAAAGGGCTTAAGTCATCACTTAAGCAATCGGTAACTATTGATACTAGGTCACGATCAAAATAGAATATTTTGAGGATGCCAAGTCTATAAATGCATTAGGGTTTACCTATAAACCCTAGAATCACCCAAGAGCATACTTAAATTAGTTTGGGGTACATCTTTCACTTTCTCGACCTATAGAGCACATCACTTGACTGTTCTTGAAAAAACCACATTAGATCTACTGCCCAATTCGCCATCAGAACCATTGTTCTCTCATCCATCTTCTTTGACTGATTTTCACTTTTGACATCAATGACAACTATATGCCAACAATGTTGGATGAATCAATCTAAGAGAACGAGGTTGAGTGGAAATCATGTCAACATTTAACTGTGGTTTCCGTTTAGACTGTTCATTCACGCAACCAAGCCCCAAATTACACTTACAAGGAACACATTCTATAGGGACCTTAATGCATTGTTCGTTATGCTCACAACCTTTACACCCATAGCCATATTTAGAAACAAGTTTAAATCTAGGGCCATAACATGTTTGTAAATCTTGAGGAGGATGATCTTCACAGAGAGCATTATTCTAGCAATGGGGATCATACTCCTCTATGGGATCACCATCATATTTCTTGATGGGACTACAAACATTAGCCTCTTTAATAGAAGAGTGGTCATCTTCCTTAGAAGGGGGAGGATTACCCCATGATGCCGAAGAGTAATAATCTTTGATAGTGTGTTTGGATGATGTTATTAGAAGGACTAAGTTTATCGGGTCAACTTTATATTCTCCAATGAAGGATTTTTAAATTATAGAGAACCCCAATCATCACCAAGACATGCATTATCTTGAGAAGAGGTAGGATCGTACTTAAGACATCAACACATTGGAAGACATTGAGGGGTAAGAGTAGGAACAACCAAAGCCTGACCAACAACTTCCACCTCACATAAGTGTATAGCATCAAGGTAAGCCCTAACTATGACTACTTGATTGTTACACATCAACTTAATAGATTTATGTAAAATAAATGGGGCTGCACCCATAGCATGAATCCACAGTCTACCGAGAAGAAGGTTATATCTTAACTTTTCTGACATAACATATACAAGGGTGGGTATAGTAATGGTTCCAAGCTACAAAGGTAATTTTTATCAATCAGATATGCACCATATGTTAATTTTGCAGAAAATTAACTATTTGTTGACACATGGAAACCTTCTTTAGATGTGGGTGATCTAAACAAAGAAGGAATCTCCAGAGTGAGTTGGTTCTCTGAATGATGAATCCTATTCTAAGTGATTTTTTGGGAAAGGGATAGAAAATATGACTGAAATGTAAAACTTATCTAATATGATTCAAAACTTAATGGTGACTTTGATATTCTACCCACAAACAGTCTTCAGAAAATAACAATGAATTCACAATCTCTCATGAACACCCAGTACATAATTGATTTGCATGAAGGTTTAGACTTAAACACATGCAAGCTGCATTAAATGGACTTTTTGTATCAATGATCTACAATAATAGGACATGAAAAGGATCTGTAAACAAAATCACAATGTAGACATCAAACTAAAACTACAAATAGAGACAGAAATTAGAGATAGGAATATTTCTTTTATTGAACTGAAGGAGTATGCCAAAGTCTAAAATTGAGTACAAAAATTTTACAAGCTCTCAGAATGTGTATCAGAGCAAGAAACACTAATTTGAACTGAGAAAAACACTAATATTTTCTTCAAGATATATCACAAAACCCTAATCCAAGCTCAAGAAGAAAGCTCAAGGAAAAGCATCAAAATTTGCCCCAAAATGTGGCACAAAAGTGGAAAACTCTCACTTTTTGCATGTGCATGCTGAAAAGCACCTAAAAATAGGTTTTCTTTGCTTAAAAAGCAATAAAATCACCTTATCTCCTCTCCATGAAGCCCAAATCCAACCATGAGAAAAAATCAATCACCAATCTGCTAAAAACAACAAAAAAATAAAACAATTTATAAAGCATTGTTTTATTCTTGCTTTACAAGACTTGCAAATTTTAAATCCTCTCAATTTAATTAATTTTTTGCAATTAAGATTTGGAAATATTTGCAAACAAATATAAACTTATTCCTCCATTACAATGTTTGATTTTCTCAAAAAAACATAAAGCATTATCAATATTTTAATTGATTTCTTTAAAATCAATTTGAAAACAAGACCTAAGTCATAAAGGTTTTACCTAAGGCATAAGTAATTTCCCATTCATATTTTAATTGATTTTTGTCAAAATCAATTAAAAAACCTAAGGCAATTAGTCATTCTCCATTTTTGACTAAGACAATATTCCAAAGCCTAAACTTGACTTAGACTCTAAAAGTCTTATACAAAACACCAAGATCAACCTAGGCATATGAATTTCACAAAGGGAGAATAATCAGAAAGGAATTTCTTAAATAAATATGATTAAAACCCAAACTTCACTTAGGGTAAAGCAAAAACCCTAAAGAACAAAACTCAAAGAATTCCCCATGTTTTCGCATTCATTTTTAAAGATGACTTTTGAGACCAAGGGCTCTACTTGAGTCGTCGCCATGGGAGCTAAGGTTTTGACTTGGAGCCTCCATTCGAGCTTCTAATCGAGCTTTCCTTCTCTTCAACTCTGATCATACATGGCCTCCAAATCATGGTAAGCTTTATTTTTTGTCTTTTATTCATTCCTTGGCTTTTATGATGAGAATAAAGGCCTCACTGGTCGTGGCTATAATATATTTTTCAGATGCATCTTTTGTCATTTATGTATTTACCTTCTCACTAGCTGCCATGAGGGTGAGCTTGAGCTATGAGTTGAAGCTCTATGAGAGCTTGGCCGCCATCTTTCTTGGTCTTCTACAAGCACAAATTGTAAGCTCTATCTTTGTGTTCACTACTCACTCAAAAGAAAGCTTATGAAAGCTTTATATTTCAGCACATGATGATTTCTATTTGTAAATTTATAGGCTATCACACAGGTTGCGTCACGTACACTCTTGAAGAATTTTTTTCATTGTATTCGTTGTTTGCCTCATGTATCTTTATATTTGATGCAACTTAAATGAGTTTTTTCTCTTATGTGAAATGATAGACCATTTTAAGAGCAAAACTCCCTCCAGGTTGCGACCACTCATGCTCAAACAAGACATTCTGGAACCTCTCCGGGCTCGACCCATGATCACATTTGACCTCTTTTGTATTTCTGAACAAAAAGCTCATGCAGATATATTGTATTTTGAGGAAATAATGTCTATTTTGGATCTCTCCAAAACTCGAGCTCAACCCATGAGAGCATTGTATAAATTTTGCATTTTAACAAAACCCCACATGAGTATTTTGAAAATAATGAAGAATCACCTAATTTTGTATTTTATGATCAAAACCCAACATGGGTATGTTGTAACATGAAGAAATCTGCACTTTGATCACAAACCCTCATATGGGTATTCTACATTTCAAGCATAAACTGCACTTTTGTTAAAAACCCAATGTGGGTATGCATTTTAATGAAAACCCCATGTGGGTGCTCTCCTTTTCTAAAAGAAATTCACTTAATTTAGTTCTTTGTCAAAACCTTCAAATGGGTTTTCTGAAACTTGAAAGAAAAATATGTATTTGAGATGAACACATCATATGGGTGTTTGTAAAAAATAACAAGGAAAGAAACCCCTCTGTGTTTTGAAAAGAAAACCACATCTCGATTGTTCTTCCCTATTTGCAATGAACAACATCCATTTCATTTGTCTTTGAAAGGGCTATGTACTCTACTTGACACCTTGTGAAACATGTGTTTATTTGCTCTGTTTGTTCATTTTTTGAAAAATAGCCTTTGTTTACTCTGATCTTGGTCCAAACCACACACCTCTTTGATTTTGATCATATGCAAAGAAAATTCCAGAATTATGTGATATTCCTTAAATGAACCATGTACCTCTTTGTTTCATGATGATGACCACCTGTACATACCCATAAATGCTCCCTTCACTCTGCATTCTTCTTGCATATCCTTGATGAGTTAATGTCTTTTATCTAGCACTCTTCGTGCATTTTCATGTTCCATTAATAAAAGGTTGTTCTATGCATTTGTTCTCCTTAAAACATTTAAAAAATGATATATCAACTTCCTTTAATACAACACTTGCATTTAGTTATTACTTCTTGATACTTTGTTGATGAGGCATTATGTATGCATGTTCACTATCACATTATGAGCATGAAAACTTGTTGTTCCGAAATAGAAAATTATGGAACAATGTGAAACAATCATGAACAAAAACTAGTGGCAAAAAAATGCAATTAATTTGATAGTATTTAAAAGATGTATTTCAGTTTAATTGAATCCATCAAGTTCATTGTCCACTGGTAACTCTCATTTCGTTATTCAGACTTGATTTTTATGAATGAACAATGCACTTGTTGCTTTGATGACTGGAATTTTGTTTTACTCCTTTAGTTGAATAACTCATACGAGCATGATAATTGTAATTTTCCTTCTCATCCCACTTGAAATTTTAAGGGGCAGCATGTCGAGCTCTACCCTTGTGGGAGCCTGTTTTACTCCACATGCTTTAGGTCTTCATAAGATGATCAGCTCCATGATTTCTCCTATACTTGCACAAGGAAACAAACAATGTTAGCATAAAAATGTATTATTATGATGTGACATTACATTCCCAGCTCTTGTTTTTGCATGTCTCTTTTAGTTGATTCCATGCATTCCAAGGAATGAATTATATTTCTGTCAGTAGGGCATGTAGTACAGTTGATATCCTGAGCTCTTAATTGACCCCTTTCTCAATCTTTTGTAGGTACAATCAGGGATGGAAGCAAGATGGAGCAAGCTACAAACCATCAATTGAAGATCAAAAATAGGAAATGACGGATATGTTTTATGTTATCTGCTTCTTTCTTTCAATTGTATATTTCATTTCTTGCAATGAATGTTTTTAGCTATCTCCATGGCTTGTGTGGACTTTAAATTTCTCTTTTGTTCCATTATGAAAGAAATGCATTTAAAAATGCAAAGTTGTATAATCACTTGTATTTGCAAATAAATGAAATACTGTATATGAAACAACATAATGAAATGAATGCAAAATAATGTTATAATTCGTGAATTCCTTTTCTGTACTCCATTTATGCTGCAACTTTTGAAATTCTTGTTCAGTGAAAACTATTACAATTGCACTCAAAATTGAAACTCAATAACTATGATGCAAAGGCAACCTAAATAATGCAGAAAATAACTAAATGTTTCCATCTTTTTTTTAAAATCAATCAAACCAATCAGATTTGCCAATTGAGCTGTAGTGGAAATTGGTAACATTTTGGTGATTTCTACTAAATGCTTTCCTGCTAAGCATCAGATCAGTTTCCTTTTAAAACTCCATTGGGCGCGGAGTCAAATCTGCCCCTTCATGAAAATTGAAAATGTAGACTGCAACACTCCAAACAGTAGCAAAACAAAACCAAACAAAACTTAAAGCAAACTAACAAGCCCTGGTGGCCAACTAACATGTGCAGTAGCGCTTAGGGAAAGCAAAACTACTGAAATGAAATGCACGTGAAGCACTTATTAGCATCAACTACTCTACTTATTTACAAGATATAGCTTATCTCAGAGGAAATGCTTGAGGTGAATCCCATTAACTAGGATAGACAACACCTCTCCAATCAACTTAGAAAGTTGGAAAGTATTATGCTCCTTGCACTCTGTGATCACATAAGGCCCATCCGAAATTGCATCAAATTTGGAATGTCATCTAGGTTTATTCTTAAATTCATTCCACTTAAACACTAGATCACCAATGATGAAATCTCATGGCCTTTCCCTTTTGTCAAAATAATTCTTCATCTAAGCTTGATGTATCTCAAGTTGCCTTAATGCTTCTTTTCTAGTCTCCTCAAGCTCCATTAATTGTGCAAACCTTACTTCAAGGGGATGTTCATTCAGTAATTCCAACTCTTTAGCATAACTCAAAGTTGGAAATTCGATAGAAACAGGCAACTTAGCCTCCCTTCCATAAGTCAAAACAAAAGGAGAACAACCAATGGCTCTTTTAGGAGTTATTCTGTCAGCCCAAAGGGCTAATTTCAGCTTTTCATGCCATGTCTGTTGGTTATCCTCAATAGTTTTCTTGATGATTCTGATCAGATTCTTATTTGTAGATTATTCTTGACCATTACCCTATGGATAATAATTAGTAGACGTATTCAGATAAATGTTATTCTTAACTGACCAATCAGAAATTCTTAATCCAATAAAAGCTAAACCATTGTCAAAGATTATTGAATATGGGATACCAAATCTCGACACCAAGTCTTGATAGAAATTAAGTACAAAAGTTGCATTTTCTTCTTTTAAAGCAATTGCCTCGGTCCACTTAGTGAAGTAGTTTGTCACGATAAGAATCCACTTATGACCTGCACTTGAAGATGGGTTGATGGGTCTGATGAAGTCTAAACCCCATTTGGAAAAGGGTTGTTCCACCTAAATGGGATGTAAAGGTAGGGCTGCCAGCCTCTGCTTACCAGCAAATAAAGCACATTTCTTGCATTTTCGGTCCCGAGCAATGGCATCTTTAAATAGATCTAGCCAATAATAATCAGCCCGTGTTATTTTCAGGGTTGTTTTTCTTGCAAAAAAATGGCTTCCTGAAGGCCCATCATGAAATTCTGCTAGCAGCTTGTCAACTTGATCAGGCTCAATACATCTTAACAAAACTCCTTGAAAATATCTCCTATAAAGAATACCATCAATAACAACATAAGGAATGGCTTGTAATCTATAATACCTTCTCTTTGCTTTGTCCAAACCTTTAGGACACTCACCAGTCTATAAATAATGTATCATATGTTGTACCCAGGTAGTAGTAGGAACTAGAACAACAACTGTATCATCATTGTTTAGTACTTTATCAACATTTTCAACCTCTTTTGAGCTATTGTCCTCATTTTTTGTGAGTTGTTCACATAAGCATTGCCTCTAACAAGCTTAGTACTTTAATATCAATATCAAATTCCATAACTTTAGTTATCCAACCAACACGTTTATCATTGATATCTCTATTAAGTAAGAAATCTTTAACAGTTGAATGAGCAACTAATAACTGAATCCTATTGTTGGAAAACATATGCCTAAAATTTTTGAGGCTTCTTACAATAGAAAAAAAATGTTTCTCAACAAAAGAATACTTCACCTCATAATCATGCAATACTTGGTTGAAAAACGCTACAGGCTGCTCCAAACCTTCATCCTTTTGCTGGAAAATCATGACAAAAATAGTATCAACTCCTCCAAATGTTGGGTAAGAGAAATTTTGAGCAAATAAAACTTCTCTTACCATTTTTGGTCCAGCTAAAAGGCATATTCTTTTTAAGCGTAGCAGTGAGGGGTTGCAACAAAGATGCAATATTTGGTATGAATCTTCTTAAGAAGTTAATCCACCCAAGAAAGCTATGTAAGCCTTTCTTGTGGGCTAGAAGTGGCAACTCAAGAATAGCAGAGACTCGTTCAGGGTCTATAGAAATACCTTGCTTTGATACTATGTGTCTGAGGAGCCTTGCCTCATGGATAGAAAAAATACTCTTCTTTGGATTAAGAGACACTCCAAACTCCTTGCATCTCTAAAAAAATTGTTTTAAATGCTCAAAATGTTCATTAGCATTCTTTGAAAAAATAGTGATATCATCTAAATATACCAGGACAAATTTGTTCATGAGACCATGAAAGGCCATGTCCATTGCTCGTTGGAATGTTGCTTCAGCGTTAGATAAGCTGAAAGGCATCCTTTTGTAGGCCATTATGCCCCATTTAGTTGTAAATGTTGTTTTGATCTGGTCCTCTTGCTATACCAGAATCTGGTTATAACCTGAATACCCATCCAACAAAGAAAATCTGTCATAACCAAAAACTACTTGCAAAATTTGCTCCATGGAAGGGAGTGGATAGTGATCTTTTAGAGACGCTTTATTCAAATCTCTGAAATTGACACACAATCTAATTTCCCCACTTTTCTTCCTAACTGGAACTAAGTTAGACACCCAAGAAGTGTGCTTGATAGGAAAAATAATGCCACTCTCAATTAATTTATTCAGTTCAGCCTTCATAAGGTGCTCTAACTTGGGATTAAGAGGTCTTTGTTTTTGCCTTACTAGTTTTTCTCTAGGCTCTAATTCGATAGTGTATTGGGCTAGTTTTGGATCAAAACCTTTTAAATCCTTGTACTCCCAAGCAAAAACATCACTAAATTCTTGACATAATAGAATAAATGCATGTTCTTCTTCTTTAGTACATACCTTTCCCAATTTGAGAAGTTTACCTTTGAAAATATCAATTGCCTCATAATGTTCTTCCTTGACAGTCCTGTTGCACTTATCTTTTCATATCTAGTCATCTGAGTTGAAAATGGATTCCAAGGTTACCAACCCTTTTGGAAGCTTGTTTGTCTTTAATTTCACAATCTGGTCATCATATTACTACTGCCACTTTTGTTGGTTTCCACCTGCAAACTCAGCTTCAACAATCAAGAAGTTTACAATTTGCTCATCACTATCAAAAACTTGCCAACTCACATTATTGTCAGGTACAAAAGGTCTAACTACAATTTTTACATACTAGCGTGCCTCTACCTTATGAATCTCATTCAGAATATCAAATTGGGCTCCTATGGTAGCGAGCCTATCCACATGCTTATTTTCATTTCTAGGAACTGAAATAATATTAAAATCATCAAAATCTTCTATTAAATCCCATACACAATGCTTATATTTCTTAAGCAAGTCATTCTTTGCAACATTTAGATTCCTTACTTGGTTCACAATTAATTATGAATCACCATAAACACATAAGCATTTAATACCTCTCTTTCGGGCCGACTCTCGGCTATGCACCAGTGCTTCATATTCAGCTGTATTATTTGAATAGTTGAAAGCAAACCTGAAAGCTAAATAATACTTGTTTTCGTCTAGTGAAATCAAAATGGCTCCACCACTAGCACCTACACTGCTCCTTGAACCATCAAAATAAAGCTTCCAAAGCTCATTTTCTACCTCTGCAAGTTGATCTTCCTTTTTGAAAAAATTAGGCATAACAATGCCAAATTCTTGAATCATATAAACTCCTAATCCTATCTCATATGTGTGATGGAAAGGTTCAAGCTCATGATCTTCGGCTGCCCATTCATTTAAATTCACATTTTCTATAGGAGTGTTGTAGTATGAGGTCATGGTTTGCTCCTTCAATATAGGGGTGATGTAGAGGTTAGCGTTTATAGGATTTGGAACATATGGCCTGATATAGTCTTTGGCTAGAGGCTCAGACTTTATGGTTACATTTGTACCATACCTTGTTCTAAAGAACAGATGAGACCAATTAGAGGACAAAAACCCACCCAGCTTGGCTATAAAATCTCTCGAAAGACAAATTGCAAAGTGAGGTGGTTGATCAATAACATGAATATCTTAGGGAATAGCAAAATTTGGGCATGCATGCAAGGTAAGGGCCAAGCCTTTAACTATACCAATAGTTTTAACAATAGCCCCATCTAATTGGACTACCCCTTTTTGGGCAATGGGCTCATAAACAAGACCCAGTTTGTTAGCTAGACTCTTAGGCATAACTGAGCTACTTGCACCAAAATTGATCATACAATTGTGTACTATTTTATCGCCAATGATCAAACTCAAGTAAGATGGAGGGGGATTTACCTCTTGAGTTCTCAGTTCACTCATATTTTTTGAGCTATTTGCAAGCATGACTTTAGCACTTCCTTGATTAGCATCATCAGAAACAAAGAGTTTAGCTAGGGCTTCTTGCAGCAAGCTTTTTTTATCTAGGATGTGGAAGGCATCCAAAACTGACATGCTAACAATGGCTTTGTTAAGATGTTCAACAACATTGAAAGAAATAGGGCTCACCTTTTGCTGACTTTTAGCAACAGTAGTATCACTTCCTTTTTGTAAAGGCTGTGATTGTGTCTTTGACTGTTCCCTACCAAGTATTTGTTGGCCTCTTTGCAAAATTTGCACTTTAGGTTGTGCTGCAACATTAATATTTGGTGAAGAAACAGGCTATTTTTCTTTTGTAGGCTACTATTGTGAATTTCCAACTTGCTGCCCCAAATCCATGGCTCTCTTTTTTGATCTAGTGTTGGCTAAAATAGGAGAATTTTGTTGACCTTGACCATTCACGCCACAAAAACTAGAACTCTTCCAGTTTAGCAAGGTGACTTCAAGGTTATCTTGTTGTTCTTGATTTTGATTTGTAACGTTTTTTGAACCAACATAGTTGTTTTGGACCATTAAGGCTCGATTTCTCATGTCATTCATGCATGTTGATTGGTTGTGGGGTTGATTACATGGATAATGCCACAATCTTGGGCAATTTTGTTTTGTGGTACAAGTTCCTTTGACGAACTGGCAACATTGGGGTTAAAGGGCTGGAAAGTTCTAGGATTAAAATTCATTTTTTGGCCTTGATAATCATTTTGAAAAGCTAGTCTATTTTTCTAATTTTGTCGATAAGGGGCTTGATAAGGCTTATGCTCCTAGCCAAATTGTTTCATTATGTTCATGAGATCATTCCCAAAGGTCTTAAGTATATTTTTTATCTCCTAAAGCTCTTGGGACTAGCCTAGAATAGAAGGTTCAGGTGCTACAGCGTGGTATCCTATTGCTAGTACAGGCAGGACAATAGCTAAAGGGGGTAAAGCAATAGGAATAGGTGGCTGTATTTCAGGGAATAGGGGCATAGGAGGCCTAGGGACTATTTCTCTAGCCTAAATAAGATAATTATCTTCCCTAATAGCGATGTCATAAGCATTTGGGAGTGTATGCCCACCCATAGACTAAATCATTACTGAAATTTTTCTATTTACAGATTTTAGGAAAAATAGAAAAGCATGTTGAGGTGTGGGTTTTACCATTGTAGGAATCTAGTCCCAAGTTCATTGGAATCAGTAATTGAAATCCACCAAATGCTCATGCGACGATCTTTTAATTGTGCTCAATTGTTCTAATAGGGACAGGTGATTTGACTTATCTTTGAATAGTCGGTGTAATCCATCCCCCAACTCATCCCATGTTGCGATTGAGTTTAGCCGAAGGCCTCTGAACCACTGCAATGCTTTTCCTTTTAGTGACAGCCAAAATCCTCAATACTACATTCTCCTGAGTGATGTTGTGAACTGAGCATAAGGTGGCAATGTCTCGAATGTGATCAACTGACGTTGTGTGATCTTCTCGAGTAAAGTAATGCAGGCCTTTGAGGATTGTGACTGGGATATCATCATGATGGGCAATATTCAATGGGTTTCCTCCATTAAAAGGGGCAAATGGGTGTTGTCTTCGCATTGCCATTGGAAGTGCTTATGCAATAGGAATAGGATTTCCTGGTGATAGGTCTAAAGAGCTAAAAATGGGAGGTGTTGACTTTGACCTCGCAGGTGTTTCAAATAGTCTCTTTGTTGTTCTGCCTCTCCTTCATGGCGGGGACAAATGTAGGTATTTGAAAGGTGCAAAACTTGATCTGGCTTATACTTTTCTCATGCACAAGTTGCATTAAGTCTACATGCAAAACAAAAATAGAGTCACCAGGTATATAAGAAACCTCTGAAAGGCTGAAAGAAAACTACTGCATACACCAAACATCAAGCTTAAGAACTAAAACTCTTCCTAAAAATTAATTTTTAGGGTCCCACCAGGCATGCCAAAAACTATTATCAATCAGATATGCACCCTGTGTTAATTTTGCAAAAGATTAACTATCTATTGACACATGGTAACCTTCTTCAGATGTGGGTGATCTGAACAAAGAACGAATCTCCAGAGTGAGCTAGTTCTCCAAATGATGAATCCTATCCTAAGTGATTTTTTGGGAAAATGGATAGAAAATATGACTAGAATGTAAAACTTATCTAATATGATTCCAAAGCTTAATGGTGACTTTGATATTCTACCCACAAACAATCTTCAGAAAACAACAATGAATTCACAATCTCTCATGAACACCCAGTACATAATTGATTTGCATGAAGGTTTAGACTTAAACACAACATGCAAGTTGCATTAAATGGACTTTTTGTATCAATGATCTACAATATTAGGATGTGAAAAGGATCTGTAAATAGAATCATAATGTAGACATCATACTAAAACTGCAAATAGAGACAAAAATTGGAGATAGGAATACTACTTTTATTGAACTGAAGGAGTATGCCAAATTCTGAAACTGAGTACAAAAAGTTTACAAGCTCTCAGAATGTGTATCATAGCAAGAAACAATAATTTGAATTGAGAAAAACACTAAGTTTTTCTTCAAGATATATCACAAAACCCTAATCCGAGCTCAAGAAGAAAGCTCAAGGAAAAGCCTCAAAATCTGCTCCAAAATGTGGAATAAAGGTGGAAAACTCTCACTTTTTGCATGTGCATGCTAAAAAGCACCTAAAAATAGATCTGCTTTACTTAAAAATTAAAAAAATCACCTTATGTCCTCTCCATGAAGCTCAAATCTAACCAAGAGAAAAAATCAATCACCAATCTACTAAAAATAGCAAAGAAATAAAACAATTTATAAAGCATTATTTTATTCTTGCTCTACAAGACTTGCAGATTTTAAATCCTCTCAATTTGATTAATTTTTTGCAATTAAGATTTGGAAATTTTGCAACAAAAATATAAACTTATTCCTCCATTACAATTTTTGATTTTCTCAAAAAATCATAAAACATTTATCAATATTTTTATTGATTTCTTTAAAATCAATTTGAAAACAAGACCTAAGTCATAAAGGTTTTACTTAAGGCATAAGTAATTTCTCATTCATATTTTAATTGATTTTTCTCAAAATCAATTAAAAAACCTAAGGCAATTAGTCATTCTCCATTTTTTACTAAGGCAATATCCCAAAGCCTAAACTTGATTTGGACTCTAAAAGTCTTATACAAAACACCAAGGTTGACCTAGGCATATGAATTTCACAAAGGGAGATTAATCAGCAAGGAATTTCTTAAATAAATGTGATTAAAACCCAAACTCGACTTAGGGAAAAACAAAAAAACTAAAGAAAAAACTCAAAGAATTCACTATGTTTTCGCATTCATTTGCAAAGATGATTTTTTGTTGGAATAGGTGCCTCAATCCTTACTGGCATGTAACTCTTGAAGGGAAAAGTCATTGTAACATTATTGATGTCTGGCCGACTAGTTGTTCTGAATCTTGTTGAAATTCCCTAGTCACTGTGAATTGGTTTCAATCTTACTGAATAGACCTATCGCTATGACATGGAGACTCGGCAAGATCTCTTGCCAACTGTTGTTTCTCTCACCAATTGTTATTCACTCGCAGCTATCGGGGAGACTTGGGTTATCAGTATGTAGTCTTGCCGATATGAAATATCTCACCGACACTAATAGCATATGGTCATTGAGGTAACACAAAGGTCTCAGGAAGACCTCTCAATGACTATGTAAAGTCTTGTCGATGAGTATACACTTGGTGCCTTCGCGGTGACAAAAGAATTCGATATGAAGTCTTGGTGACTTGAAGGGTTTCACCGATAGTCTTCAATATGACATATTCACTCGGTGAAAGGTCTTGGTGAAGGTCAAAAGTCTTGCTGACTCGGTAAGACTTGGTCGCTTGATATGAGGTCTCAGTGAAAGACAAAAGTCTTGCCGACTCGGTAAGACTCAGTTGCTCGATGTGAGGTCTCGGCGAAAGACAAAAGTCTTGCCGACTTGGTATGACATGTTTGCTTGGAGTGAAGTCTTGGAGAAAGACAAATGTCTTGCCGACTGTCAGGGGCTTCGGTGAAACTTGAGGAGACTCGGTGAAACCTCTTGGCGAACGGAAAAGTCTTGCTGATGGAAAAGTTGAAATCGATGTGACTTGTGAGCATCAGTATGAGTCTTGCTGATGAGAAATATCTTGCCGATAGGAATGCATTGGATGTCGATGGTTTTGGTATAACTTGTGGCTTTTGTTATAACATTTTTTTGACTGTTGGGACTTACGCCAATAACGATATGAAGCCATTGAGCATCGGTGAGACACTTCTTTTGTCTCACCAACAAGCGAACTCAGTTGAATGTTTCTTTGACAGTTTGAATTTCCTATGTGACGTCTCGTGGACCAATCAGAGGAAGCGAATTTCAAATGGTTGATAGTTAGATTTTTGCAATAGCTGCGACACTAGAGCTGAACTATATGCAAGGAAAAATCTTCAATGGAATGGAAACTTTCTACAATGGGTAATGGCGGATAAGGATGAACAGAGGACAAAAATTAGAATGCGGTAATATTTAAAGGATAGCATTCTGAGTTGAAAATAGATTGAGAATCAGAGAGAGCATTTCTGTAACAGGAAGAATAGTGAATGAAGAAACTGTAAAACTGATACCAAAGAGTTGTGTCTCTGCATTATATGTAATTGATGATTACTAAAATACAAAGAGATTCAACTTCGTGTGGTGGGTTTTTTCCCGAAAGGGTTTCCCATGTAAATCTGGTGTTAATTTTTCATTGAGTATTTTTTTGTTTTTGTAAATCTTTCATGTGTGTCTTAATTGGATTGTAATTTGAAAATTAAAAGTACTATCTTCTACTTCCCTGTGGTTTTGACGTTAGAAAATTTTCTTCCACACCATTGCTTTCCTTACAAGTGGTATCAGAGCCTGGCCAGTTGTGTTATCCTTGTGAGTGGGTTGGGTTTTTTGTGTCAATTCTTTTTTAGTGAGAGTTTGGTAGAGGTCTGGTAGTTTAATTACAAATTAAGATGGCGAGCACATCCGTGAAGATGGAAATAGAGAAATTCAATGGTAGCAATTTTGAATTGTGGAAACTCAAAATGGAATATCTGTTAGTGGATCGTGATTTGTGGCTTGATGTGTCTAGAACAATGCCTCAAGGCATGAAGCAAGAGGATTGGGATCTTGCAGATAGAAAGTCTAAGGGGTTAATAAGGCTCTATTTGGCAGACTCTATTCTTCTGAATGTGCATGAAGAAAAGACTATATCTTCCTTGTGCAAAATACTGGCATCTATTTATCAGGGCAAGTCCTTGGTGAACAAATTGTTCTTGAGGAAGAAGCTATACTCTTTGAGAATGCAGGAGGGAGGATCAGTTGTTGATCATTTGAATGCATTCAACATGTTGATTGCTCAGTTAACATTTGTTGGTGTGAAGATTGAAGATGAAGATCGATGCATGCTGCTGCTATGTTCTTTGCCATATTCTTGGGATCACCTGGTGATGGCTATTGGGAATACGACATCCACTTTCAATATGGAAGATGTTGTTGCTTCTTTGTTGTCAGAAGAGATGAGAAGAAAATCTTATGAGATGGCAAAGGAGGCTCTGACTTTTAGAGGCAGATCGAAGGAGAAAGGCAAGAAGAAGGACAAGAAATCTAGATCGAAATCAGTAGGGAGATCAAAGTCTCCTGGCAAGAAGTCCAAGGTGAAATGTTGGAATTGTGGGCAACCTGGTCATGTCTGAAAGGATTGCAAGGAGGAGAAAAAGAAGAAGAAGAAGACATCTTCTGACAATGATTCTTCTCAAAGTGATATAGATTCCTTCATTGCAGCCTTGGCTATGCAGGCATCTGATGAAGTCTGGCTGATTGATTCTAGAGCATCTTTCCACATGACATCTCATAGAGACTATTTCACGAAGTATGAAAACTATGATGGTGGAAAGGTTTATTTGGAAAGTGATTCATCTTTGGAAATTGTTGGTCATGGAAGAATCAGAATTCAATTCCCTAATGGAAGAGTGAAGGGAATCAATGATGTGATGCATATACCAGGTCTAGCTCATAATTTACTTTTTGTAAGTAAGTTGAATGATATTGGAGTGCATGTCACATTCTCTAGAAATGGCTGCAAGATGACTAGAGGCTCTATGGTGCTAGCAAGGGGTGTTCGTATTGGTACCTTGTACAAGCTGGATGCACAAGCTATTCAATGCAATAGTGTCTCTACAAAGTCACTTAAGTCTACTCATGGAGGAAAAGAGGGAAACATTCTTGATGGTGTAAACTCCATGGAGGTTAAACTTCTAGCAGAAAAGACAATGCTCTGGCATCATAGGCTAGGCCACATTGGTGAGAAAGGTTTAAAAACCTTGAAGAATAAAAACCTGGTTGAGGGGCTTGAAGATTGCAACCTCGAATTCGAGTTTTGTGAACATTGTATATATGGTAAACAACACCGTGTTTCATTTTATTTCAGTCCTCACAAATCTTCTAGTTTGCTTGATTATATTCATTTTGATGTTTTTGGTCAAGTGAATGTTCCTTCTCTGTCTAAATTAAGATACTATGTATCATTTATTGATGATTATTCAAGAAAAACATTTGTATATTTTTTGAAAAGTAAATTAGAAGTGTTCAGTTGGTTTAAGGAATTTAAAAACCTTGTTGAGAATCAGACTGGTAAGAAAATAAAATGTTTAAAGACTGACAATGGCAGTGAGTTTTGTTCAGATGAATTTGAAAGGTACTGTACAGATCATGGGATTAAAAGACATAAGACTACACCTTACACTCCACAGCAAAATGGAGTTGCTGAAAGGTTCAACAGGACAGTAATGGAAAGAGCATGAAGTAGGCTGAGCAGTGTTGGCTTGGAGGAGAAGTTCTAGGCTGAAGCAGTCTCTATAGCATGTTACTTGGTAAATCGTTCTCCTAACTTTGCTCTTGTTGAGAAGACACCTTTGGAAGCATGGTCTGGAAAGAAGCCCTCTCTGAGACATATTCATGTCTTTGGCTGTGAGGCATATGCATATGTGTCGTTTGAAAAAAGATCTAAGTTGGAAAATAAAGTTGTTAAGTGTATTTTTATTAGCTATAGTGCTGGCATAAAAGGATACAAGCTTTGGAACCCTGAGACTGAGAAGGTTTTGTACAACAGAAGTATTATCTCTCGTGAGTTGAAGCCTTCTACATTGGATCTGCAGTTAGAGAATAAATCAGAAAATAGAAAGGATGTAGCAGAAATTCCTCCGACACCAGATAATGAGGAATTGAAAAATCAAAATGTTCTTGATACTAAGGAAAGCTCAAGTAGCTCTGAAAGTTCTAAAGAATATGAAGAACCACCTCAACCTCAGCCTGTGAGGAGGTCAACTTGTGAAAGAAAGCAACCTAATAGGTATGGGTTTTCTTTAATAGAGTCTACTTGTGCCTATGCTTTAATTTCTAGCATTGATGAACCTAGGACTGTGAAAGAGGCATTTAAAATGTTTGACTCAAACTCTTGGTTGGAAGCCATGAATGAAGAAATGGCATCATTAGAAAAGAATGATACCTAGAGTTTGGTGCCATTTCCTAAAGGCAAAAAAGCTCTGGGCTGCAAATGGGTATTTAAAAAGAAAATTGGTCTGGATGGAAGTGTAGAAAAATATAAAACGAGGTTGGTTGCAAAAGGTTATTCCCAGGTAGAGGGAATTGATTATGGAGAAATCTTTTCTCCTATAGCTAAGCTGACATCTATTAGATTTCTTTTGTCACTTGCATCTGTGTATGACTTAGAGATTAAACAAATGGATGTGAAGACAACGTTTCTTCATGATGATCTTGAAAAAGAAATTTATATGTCCCAGCTGGAGCATTTTGTGGAAAAAGGTAAAGAAAGACTAGTTTGCAAGTTGAAGAAATATTTGTATGGATTAAAACAATCTCCTAGAATGTGGTACCAAAATTTTGACACATTTGTTTTGTCATTGGGATTTGTAAGTTCAAAATTTGATCATTGTGTGTATTACAAAGTTGAAAGTGATCAAGTTCTTATTATTGCTCTCTATGTTGATGATATGTTGTTCATAGGCAAAAGTAAGCTAAAGATTTTTGATCTTAAGTCTCAGTTGTCTGCAAAGATTGAAATGAAAGATCTTGGTGCAGCAGGGTATATTCTAAGAATGGAAATAACCAGGGACAAAAAGAATAGAAAACTTTGGCTCAGTTAGAGTAAGTATATCAAGACTGTTTTAGAGAGATTTTACATGACTGATTGTAAGCAGCTAGTTGTTCCAGTTATGCAGGGAATGAAGCTATCTGTTGAGGATTGTCCAAAATATCCTACTGAGATGGAAGAAATGACTAGTGTGCCATATGCTAGTGTTGTTGGCAGCCTTATGTATGCAATGGTCTATACAAGGCTAGACATTGCCCAAGTAGTGGGAGTTCTTCGTTGTTTTATGGCTAATCCTGGAAGGACACATTGGGATGTTGTGAAGAGAGTGTTTAGATATTTGAAGGGCACTTCAGACTATGCTTTGTGTTACCATGGTAACTTGGTTGAATCATAGAAGACTCTCAACATTTGAGGTTATGTGGATTCTTATTGGGCAGAGGACATTGACAGTAGGAGATCCACTAGTGGGTATATTTTCATGATGAATGGTGGTGCAGTGAGTTGAATGAGCAAGCGGAAGGCTGTAGTCGCTTTGTCCACTACAGAGGCAGAATACATGGTAGCTACACATGCCTGTCAAGAAGCAATCTGGTTAAAATGTTTGTGTTCTAACATTGGTTTTGATGTAGAAAAAATTACAATTTATTGTGACAGTCAAAGTGCTATATGTTTGGCGAAAAATCCTACTTTCCATGCTAGGATGAAACATATAGATGTACAGTATCATTTTGTACGGGATATGGTGTGATGAGGGCATAGCCTGAGACATAGAAAACAACCCAAAAACAAGAGAATAATTTTATTATTCAGAAAATGGAGCTTCTTACATCCAGAAAATCTCAAATCCCCAAGTTCTACAACACATGTAAGTTACAGACAGCTACAAAATAACCCTTTCGCAATATGCGAGCTTGTCCCCAAAAAGTTACCCAAAAATTAGAAACATGCCCATAAATAGAGCTCCTCTTTAGTTTGGAGCCAAAACAACATTCAAAATTGAGTTTAGGTGGTTTGGCACCAAAAAATTACAACTTGAAGTTCAAATTTCAAAAGAACATTTGCAATTGTATCTTCTAAAAAGTGCACCAACTTCCCAGGGCCATAACTTTTGATCCGGGACTCCGATTCACAAACTGTTTGAGCCGTTGGAAAGGTCTCGAAGTCAACAATGCACTCAAAATTAGCTACGCCAATTTTAGCAAGTTTTGGGGCTGATTAAAGAAATCTAAGTGCCTCAAATCTAACTCAGAAGGTTTTTAGGTGCAAATCTAGGCAATAAAAATTGCAATATCTTTCCTCCCAAGAATAGAAAATAAAAACCGTAAATTGAAATTTTCATTATGATGAAAAGGGTATCCAAAAATGTGAAAAAATCTAAAAACTGAGAAAATTGAAATTTAACTATTTTTGGGTGATGCAAGATTTCCCTTACACCACTGGATACTCCTGCATCAGACACCCAAGGTAATTTGAAAAGTGACCCCGTCACGTCTCAGATGGTGGAGGAAAACCCAAACGGTCGACCTCTACCTTAAGCAACTAGGATGAATCTTCAACAGGCCTTCCTTTCCATTTCACTAGATATTCTTCATACTGCATGTTCTTGGTACTCCTTCCCACACGACTATCTAGGATTTCTTCAATCTTCTTTTCTAAAGTAGGTGCTAGAATCCCCACACTATTCCATCATTGGTACTTCCTTTGTGTCACCTTCATGATACTCTGTCAAATCTGAAATGTTGAACACAAGGGAAATGTTGAATCCATCTGGCAACTCTACCTCATATGCATTCCCTGAATCATGCCTCTTCAAAATTTTACAGGGACCAAACTTCTTCATATTCAATTTTTTATATTTCCCCACTTTGGAAACCTTTCTTTCCCTCAAGTGGACCATCACTTCATCACCAATCGAAACTCCTTATACCTCCTCTTGATTTGCCTTAGCCTTATACTACATATTCATCTTGTTAATATGTTCTCTTACCTTCTCATGTATATCCTTGATGTGTTCTGCAAAATCTTCGGCTTCAACACTTATTTTCTTCTCTTGGTCCATCTTCCTCAATTTTGGAGTTGTTCTAGGGCTACCTCCATACACAATCTGGAACGATGATCTACCAGTGCTTCTGTTGACAGAATTCTTGTAAGAAAATTCTGCCTGGGGTAAGATAAAGTCCCATCCCTTGGGTTTATCTCCTACTAAACATCTCAGTAGGTTACCCAGACTCCTATTGACAACCTCTGTCTTCCCATCTATTTGTGGATGGTGTGCAGAACTGAACTTCAACTCTATCTTCAGCTTCTTCCATAAGGTCCTCCAAAAGTACCCCATAAATTTGGTGTCACGATCTGAAATAATACTCTTTGGAAGACCATGTAGCCTCACCATCTCTTTAAAGAACAAGTCAACAATTTGGACTGCATCATGGGTCTTCTGACATGGAATGAAATGTGCCATCTTTGAAAACCTATCAACCACCACAAAAACTGAATCATTCCCTCATTGTGTCCTTGGCAAACCAAGAACAAAGTCCATACTTATATCCTCCCATGGCCTCCACCGGTATGGGTAGGGTTGATATAAGCGTATTACGGCTCACTCCTTTAGCCATCAGACATACCCTACAACTTTGTACAGACTTCTTCACATCTTGTGACAACTGAGGCCAATAATAATGCTCACTGATAATGGCAATGGTCTTATCCTGACCAAAATGTCCAGCCATTCCTCCACTATGCTTCTTCTTTATCAGGTTCTCTCGCCCGGAACTGCCGGGGAATACACAATTGACTTCCTTAAATAACATGTCATCCTAGATTATGAAATCCAACCACCTTGTCCTATCCACTGTTACAGGTTCCTTGCAAGTTTTCCAAGCCTCTGCAAAATTAGGATCTTCTGCGTACAGTGTCTTAAGTTCATTGAACCCAACCACTTCAATCTGCATCTTTGTCATCAATGTATGCCTCCTACTTAAGGCATCTGCAACCCTATTTGACTTCCCACTTCTATGTTTCAAAACCAAGGTATAACTCTGCAAAAACTCTACCCATTTCATATGCCTCTGATTTAATTTTCCACACGACTATTTAGATGCGCAAGGGCACG